>JAODAL010005872.1:0-139166 GCA_025379985.1 Phyllomedusa bahiana
CTGAATGCCTTTTGTACCTGTATACTGTAAATGTGCTGCATGCTGTTACATGTATACTGTCATCTGTGCTGCATGCTGTCACCTGTATACTGTAACCTGTGCTGCACGCTGTCACCTGTATACTGTCACCTGTTCTGCATGCTGTCACCTGTATACTGTCACCTGTGCTGCATGCTGTCACATGAGCTGCCTGCTGTCACCTGAGCTGCCTGCTGTCACCTGTATACTGTCACCTGAGCTGCCTGCTGTCACCTGTATACTGTCACCTGTATACTGTCACCTGTGCTGCACGCTGTCACCTGTATACTGTCATCTGTGCTGCATGCTGTCACTTTTCCTGTTATGGCCTGGCCAGGCGGCCGGGTAATAGAGGTGTGTGCTCAGTGGGAAGTGCAATGTGCCGTTTACCCAACTGAGATCATGCAGTTTACCCCTCTGGCTTGTGTATTTGTTCATGATTGGCCCTTATATATTGGTTTTTCAAGTGGGATCAGTTACCCCGGGGTCCCCCCTCCCTTGGGCCACTTCACAGAGACTAACAGAGAAAAATGAATTGCCAAGTAAATGCACAAACAGCTGAATAGTGAAAACTAACACCAAATCCAGTCCCTGGAGGAAATCTAAATTCACAATCGTACAATTTATACCATAATGAACATTAACCCGCAGGTAAAGGCTCAGAGATCATGACCAGAGGGGACGGAAGATCTTCTTTGCATCATGTAACGTATAATAATACCGCGCCCCGCTTAGCTCCGCGCACCAGCAGCTTGCGTCACGCTCCATTGTTCTGTTACTGTTGATCGTCAATTATATAAGATACAAAAATGATATTAATAAAAGCAGCGAGGTCTGAACGGAAGGGAAGACAATAGCGAAAAGACAATGGGAGCGATTAGCGGCTGCAAGAGAAGGCATGAATAAATCATGAGGGATATGACATCTAATAGAAGCCGCAAACAAGGCCGCCCGATCTTCATGGAAGATGTCAGCAAGTCAATCGAGCGGCTCAACTCCCTAATTTACTCGCACTCTTTGTGCTGGTTGCCTACACCAGGGGCGGCTTCCACAGCAAACGCTTCACAGTCTATGGATCCCACATCTAGAGCTGCATATATACATAAGAGTGCTACATAATTTATATGGGTGATAAACGACGTCCATCCATTCTCCAGAATATGGTCACTATAACTTGTTCTATTATTACATCTAGAAATGTATCCAGACCCTTCTCCAGAAACCCGGTCACAATAACTAGTTATATTATTACATCTTTGAAATGTATCCAGACCCTTCTCCAGAATCCCGGTCACTATAACTTGTTCTATTATTACACCTAGGAAATGTATCCAGACCCTTCAGCAGAATCCTGGTCACTATAACTTGTTATATTATAACATCTAGAAATGTATCCAGACCCTTCTCCAGAATCCTGGTCACTATAACTTGTTATATTATTACATCTAGAAATGTATCCAGACCCTTCTCCAGAATCCTGGTCACTATAACTTGTTCTATTATTACATCTAGAAATGTATCCAGACCCTTCTCCAGAATCCCGGTCACTATAACTTGTTATATTATTACATCTAGAAATGTTTCCAGACCCTTCTCCAGAATCCCGGTCACTATAACTTGTTCTATTATTACATCTAGAAATGTCTCCAGACCCTTCTCCTATATCCCGGTCCCTATAACTTTTTATATTATTACATCTAGAAATGTATCCAGACCTCTCTCCAGAATCCTGGTCACTATAACTTGTTCTATATATTACATCTAGAAATGTATCCAGACCCTTCTCCAGAATCCCGGTCACTATAACTTGTTCTATTATTACATCTAGAAATGTATCCAGACCCTTCTCCAGAATCCTGGTCATTATAACTTGTTCTATTATTACATCTAGAAATGTATCCAGACCCTTCTCCAGAATCCTGGTCGCTATAACTTGTTCTATTATTACATCTAAAAATATCTCCAGACCCTTCTCCAGAATCCCGGTCACTATAACTTGTTCTATTATTACATCTAGAAATGTATCCAGACCCTTCTCCAGAATCCCGGTCAGTATAACTTGTTATATTATAACCTCTAGAAATGTATCCGGACCCTTCTCCAGAATCCCTGTCACTATAACTTGTTATATTATTACATCTAGAAATGTATCCAGACCCTTCTCCAGAATCCCGGTCACTTTAACTTGTTCTATTATTACATCTAGAAATGTATCCAGACCCTTCTCCAGAATCCTGATAACTGTAACCTGTTATATTATTACATCTAGAAATGTATCCAGACCCTTCTCCAGAATCCCGGTCACTATAACTTGTTATATTATTACATCTAGAAATGTATCCAGACCCTTCTCCAGAATCTCGGTCACTATAACTTGTTATATTATTACATCTAGAAATGTATCCAGACCCTTCTCCAGAATCCGGTCACTAGAATTGTTATATTATACATCTAGGAATGTATCCAGACCCTTCTCCAGAATCCCGGTCACTAGAACTTGTTCTATTATAACATCTAGAAATGTATCCAGACCTTCTCCAGAATCCCGGTCCCCTATAAACTTGTTCTATTATAACATATAGAAATGTATCCAGACCCTTCTCCAGAATCCCGGTCACTATAACTTGTTCTATTATAACATCTAGAAATGTATCCAGACACTTCTCCAGAATCCCGGTCACTATAACTTGTTCTATTATTACATCTAGAAATGTATCCAGACCCTTCTCCAGAATCCTGCTCACTATAACTTGTTATATTATTACATCTAGAAATGTATCAAGACCCTTCTCCAGAATCCCGGTCACTAGAACTTGTTATATTATTACATCTAAAATTATCTCCAGACCCTTCTCCAGAATCCCGGTCACTATAACTTGTTCTATTATAACATCTAGAAATGTATTCAGACCCTTCTCCAGAATCCTGGTCACTATAACTTGTTATATTATTACATCTAGAAATGTATCCACACCCTTCTCCAGAATCCTGATAACTGTAACCTGTTATATTATTACATCTAGAAATGTATCCAGACCCTTCTCCAGAATCCTGGTCACTAGAACTTGTTATATTATTACATCTAGAAATGTATCCAGACCCTTCTCCAGAATCCCGGTCACTAGAACTGGGTATATTATTACATCTAGAAATGTATCCAGACCCTCCTCCAGAATCCCGGTCACTCTAAGTTGTTATATTATTACATCTAGAAATGAATCCAGACCCTTCTCCAGAATCCCGGTCACTATAACTTGTTATATTATAAAATCTAGAAATGTATCCAGACCCTTCTCCAGAATCCTGATAACTGTAACCTGTTGTATTATTACATCAAGAAAAGTATCCAGACACTTCTCCAGAATCATGGTCACTATAACTTGTTCTATTATTACATCTAGAAATGTATCCAGACCTTCTCCAGAATCCCGGTCCTGGAATTTGTTATATTATTACATCTAGAAATGTATCCAGACCCTTCTCCAGAATCCCGGTCACTATAAGTTGTTATATTATTACATCTAGAAATGTATCCAAACCATTCTCCAGAATCCTGGTCACTATAACTTGTTAAATTATTACATCTAGAAATGTATCCAGACCCTTCTCCAGAATCCCGGTCACTATAAACTTGTTATATGAAATTTCATCTAGAAATGTATCCAGACCCTTCTCCCGAATCCTCGTCACGATAACTTGATCTATTATTACATCTAGAAATGTATCACAGACCCTTCTCCAGAATCTGGTCACTTAAAACTTGTTCTATTTTTATCTAGAAATGTCTCCAGACCCTTCTCCAGAATCCTGGTCGCTATAACTTGTTATATTATTACATCTAAAAATATCTCCAGACCCTTCTCCAGAATCCCAGTCACTATAACTTGTTATATTATTACATCTAAAAATATCTCCAGACCCTTCTCCAGAATCCCGGTCACTATAAATTGTTCTATTATTACATCTAGAAATGTATCCAGACCCTTCTCCACAATCCCAGTCCCTATAACTTGTTCTATTATAACATCTAGAAATGTATCCAGACCCATCCCCAGAATCCGGGTCACTTTAACTTGTTCTATTATTACATCTAGAAATGTATCCAGACCCTTCTCCAGAATCCTGATTAACTGTACACTGTTATATTATTACATCTAGAAATGTATCCAGACTACTCTCCAGAATCCTGGTCACTTAACTGTTTATTATTACAATCTAGAAATGTATCCAGACCCTTCTCCAGAATCCCGGTCACTAGAACTGGGTATATTATTACATCTAGAAATGTATCCATACCCTTCTCCAGAATCCGGGCACTAGAACTTTGTTATATTATTACATCTAGAATGTATCCAGACCCTTCTCCAGAATCCCGGTCACTCTAAATTGTTTATTATTACATCTAGAAATGTATCCTAGACCCTTCTCCAGAATCCTGGTCACTATAACTTGTTCTATTATTACATCTAAAAATATCTCCAGACCCTTCTCCAGAATCCCGGTCACTATAACTTGTTATATTATAAAATCTAGAAATGTATCCAGACCCTTCTCCAGAATCTCGGTCACTGTAACCTGTTTTATTATTACATCTAGAAATGTATCCAGACTCTTCTCCAGAATCCTGGTCACTATAACTTGTTATATTATTACATCTAGAAATGTATCTAGACCCTTCTTCAGAATCCCGGTCACTATAACTTGTTATATTATTACATCTAGAAATGTATCCAGACCCTTCTCCAGAATCCCGGTCACTGGAATTTGTTATATTATTACATCTAGAAATGTATCCAGACCCTTCTCCAGAATCCCGGTCACTATAAGTTGTTATATTATTACATCTAGAAATGTATCCCAAAACCCTTCTCCAGATCATGGTCACTATTAACTTGTCAAATTATTTCATCTAGAAATGTATCCAGACCCTTCTCAGAATCCCAGTCACTATAACTTGTTTATTTTACATCTAGAAATGTATCCAGACCCTTTCCAGAATCCTGGTCCTATAACTTGTTATATTATTACATCTAGAAATGTCTCCAGACCCTTCTCCAGAATCCTGGTCGCTATAACTTGTTATATTATTACATCTAAAAATATCTCCAGACCCTTCTCCAGAATCCCGGTCACTATAACTTGTTCTATTATTACATCTAGAAATGTATCCAGACCCTTCTCCAGACCTGTTTGATCTCTCCTGATAGGGTGGCAGCACTGGTTGCTATAGCTACAGACCAGGTGTCCTCAGCAGCTCGTCACTACAGGACAGTAGGAGCCGGTAAACACTGGATTAAAAAATAAAACCGAGAAAACAGGACGGAGGTGATATGAACCGATATAGTGAGACAACCCCTTTAAGTACGACACACGTCTTTAGAGCACTGGCTTTTTCCGACTGTCCTTGTATCCGCTCCTTTACAACGTCTTACACCTCAGGATTCCTGGGCCGGTGCACTAGACCATTCATCTATTATCAATGCAAGCGGACAGCACTACGCCAGCAACGAGGGACCAAGTGGGTCCAAGGGGAAGAGGTGTCCCAGGGGCTGGACCCCATCGATCGGGAATCAGACCCCCCCCCCCCCTCCCCACCTGAAGGACCAAGTCCTGTAGCGCCTGTGACTTCAGAGAACACGTCCACACGAACCAACACGGACACAGCCTCTGGTCTCCAGGTGAAGGAGTTCACGATGCAAATGAGCTTCACCTTACGCCTCTATTTTTCGTGAAGAAATGACAGAATATGACAAAACTGCATAGTAAACACTGGAGCGCTACTGCCACCTGCTGGCTTTATGCTTAAATGTCTCCCCACAGCCACTACCTAAGTTACACGACTTCAGGCAAAAAGAAGCAGCCCCATCGACCGCGCCGCATCGTCCGGGGAAGAAAGCGCTCACACCCGGGGAAGAGTGCACACGTGGCCAGCCCTGGAGCATGTGCACTGGATTGCCATAGGGACGCACTGCACTGCACATTACACCAGACCACAAGGTAATGAGAGGAGCAATACATGAAGTAAAGAATTACCAGAACACACTAGTATTACTTTACTGCTGCTGTGAGGGCTGAGCTGATCTGTACGTAATTTCATTACAAATAGTAGGTAATGACAATGATCTCTCTATTGTTCTCTGGACAGGGATAGATAAGATTAGACTGTTCCACAAGGCAATGAAAGAGGGAATACATTAAGTAGAGAATTACCAGAACATACTAGTCTTAGTTTACTGGTGCTGTGAGGGGAAAGCTGATCTGTATGTAGTCTCCCTACAAATAGTAGGCAACGATATAATGATCTCTATATTGTTTTCTGGACAGGGATAGATAAAATTAGACTGGACCACAAGGCAATGAAAGAGGCAATACATGAAGTAGAGAATTACCAGAACATCCTAATCATACTTCACTGCTGCTGTGAGGGGAGAAAGCCCCCACAAATAGTAAAAAAGACAAACAACTCTATGTTTTCTGGACAGGGATAGATAAAATTAGACTTGGCAATAAAAGAGGCAATACATGAAGTAGAGAATTACCAGAACATACTAGACTTCATTTACTGCGCTTGGGGGGAGACGATCTGTAGTAGTCTGCTAAAAATTTAGTAAAAAATAATAATATCCCCATTGTTCTCTAACAGGAAGATAAATTAAAGTCCCACAAGCAATAAAAAGGAACACATAAAAGAAAATTACCAAAAAACCCTTAGTTTACTGCGTTTGAGGGGGAATGCCCTGTATTAGCCCCTACAAATAGTAGGTAATGAAATAATGATCTCTTATTTTTTCGGACAGGATAATAAATAAGTTTGGGACCACAAGGAAAAAGAAAGAAGAAAAAAAATTCCAAACACCCTAATCATACTTCACTGCGCTGGAGGGAGAACTACCTGTATTAGTTCCTTACAAAAAGTAGGTAATGACAATGATTAATTTTTTCTGGCAGGGTAGATAAAATTAGACCGGGACCCAAGAAGTCAAAGGAGCGGAAGAAAGGAAACATTTTAACTTTCTGTCCCCGGGAAGGGGAAATTTCTTCATGCGATCAACCCGCGATAATCTTACACCCCGGCCTTTAGTTGGCCTGGAGAAAGAACCGACAAGCAATCTAATGGTGTTTTAGGGGAAAACTGGGTTTGTCCCCCTTAATTGGATTTAAAAAGAAAGGGGGTTTCCCCCTCCCCCGTATAACAGGGAAATCTTCTGCTTTTAACTCCAGGCGGCAGGACGCGACCTGACAAATTTTGCTCTGTATTAATCAAATATGTGAGCGGCGGCGGCGGGCAGCGCGTCAGCGGAGACTCTCCCGACTCTATAATATGAACTCAGTGCAATCATCCCGCACTAGACACCACTGGCAACTCCCCTGCTCCCGGGAACAATGGTGATACCGCATAAAAAACCCCCCCAGGGCAGGCGATCCCCAAAAAAACCCATATTCACTCTTCTTAATGGAATCTTTAACAAAAAATCTAAAAAAATTGGCACCAGAAATTCCCCATGTGCACGGCAGCATTATGGAGCTCGGTCGTAAAAATCTGTGATCTGGCAAGAATATGTGATGGGTCCACACAACACCACAGAACGCCTCTCAATTTACAGTCAATTTAAAAAGAAATCTATGGGAGTTCCCAGTAGAGGGGAGCGCTGTGTTCTCCATTCTCCTCTATGGGAGTTCCCGGTACAGGGAGCGCTGTGTTTTCTCCATTCTGTTCTATGGGAGTTCCCAGTACAGGGGAGCGCTGTGTTCTCCATTCTCCTCTATGGGAGTTCCCAGTACAGGGGAGCGCTGTGTTCTCCATTCTCCTCTATGGGAGTTCCCAGTGCAGGGAGCGCTGAGTTCTCCATTCTCCTCTCTGGGAGTTCCCAGTAAAGGGGAGTGCTGAGTTCTACATTCTGTTCTATGGGAGTTCCCAGTACAGGGGAGCGCTGTGTTCTCCATTCTCTTCTATGGGAGCTCCCAGTACAGGGGAGTGCTGTGTTCTCCATTCTCCTCTATGGGAGTTTCCAGTACAGGGGAGAGCTGTGTTCTCCATTCTCCTCTATGGGAGTTCCCAGTACAGGGGAGCAATGTGATCACCAGTCTCATCTATGGGAGTTCCCAGACAGGGGGGCGCTGTGTTCCCCATTCTCCTCTATGGGAGTTCTCAGTACAGGGGGGCGCTGTGTTCTCCATTCTCCTCTATGGGAGTTCTCAGTACAGGGGGGCGCTGTGTTCCCCATTCTCCTCTATGGAGTTCCCAGTACAGGGAGCGCTGTTTCTCCATTCTGTTCTATGGAGTTCCCAGTACAGGGGAGCGCTGTGTTCTCCATTCTCTTCTATGGGAGCTCCCAGTACAGGGGAGTGCTGTGTTCTCCATTCTCCTCTATGGGAGTTCCCAGCACAGGGGAGCTCTGTGTTCTCCATTCTCCTCTATGGGAGTTCCCAGTACAGGGGAGCGCTGTGTTCTCCATTCTCCTCTATGGGAGTTCCCAGTACAGGGGAGCGCTGTGTTCTCCATTCTGTTCTATGGGAGTTCCCAGTTCAGGGGAGCACTGTGTTCTCCATTCTGTTCTATGGGAGTTCCCAGTACAGAGGAGCGCTGTGTTCTCCATTCTGTTCTATGGGAGTTCCCAGTATAGGGGAGCGCTGTGTTCTCCATTCTGTTCTATGGGAGTTCCCAGTATAGGGGAGCGCTGTGTTCTCTACTCTGTTCTATGAGACTTCCAGGTATAGGGGAGCGCTGTGTTCTCCATTCTGTTCTATGTGAGTTCCCAGTACAGAGGAGCGCTGTGTTCTTCATTCTGTTCTGTGTGAATTCCCAGTATAGGGGAGCGCTGTGTTCTCCATTCTGTTCTGTGTGAATTCCCAGTATAGGGGAGCGCTGTGTTCTCTACTCTTTTCTATGGGACTTCCAGGTATAGGGGAGCGCTGTGTTCTCCATTCTGTTCTATGGGAATTCCCAGTACAGGGGAGCGCTGTGTTCTCCATTCTGTTCTATGGGAATTCCCAGTACAGGGGAGCGCTGTGTTCTCCATTCTGCTCTATGGGAGTTCCCAGTACAGAGGAGCACTGTGTTCTCCATTCTGCACTATCCAGACCCTTCTCCAAAATCCCGGTCACTATAATTTGTTCTATTATTACATCTAGAAATGTATCCAGACCCTTCTCCAGAATCCCGGTCACTATAACTTGTTATTACATCTAGAAATGTATCCAGACCCTTCTCCAGAATCCCGGTCACTATAACTTGTTATTACATCTAGAAATGTATCCAGACCCTTCTAAAGAATCCCGGTCACTAAAACTTATTATATTATTACATCTAGGAATGTATCCAGACCCTTCTCCAGAATCCCGGTCTACTATAACTTGTTATATTATACATCTAGAAATGTCTCCAGACCCTTCATCCAGAATCCTGGTCGACTGTAAACTGTTATATTTTACATCTAGAAATGTTTCCAGACCTCATCTCCAGAACCTGGCACTATAACTTCTATATTATTACATCTAGAAATGTATCCAGACCCTTCCTCCGAATCCCGGTCACTATAACTTGTTAATTATTACATCTCTAGGAATTATCCAGACCCTTCTCCAGAATCCCCGGTCACATATAACTTGTTTATATATACATCTAAAAAGTATCCAGACCCTTCTCCAGAATCCCCTCCGGTCTCTATAACGATGTTTATATTATTACACATCTAGGAATGTATCCGACCCTTCTCCAGAAATACCCGTCACTATAACTTGTCTATTATTACATCTAGAAATGTATCCAGACCCTTCCTCCAGAATCCGGTCACTATAAACTTGTTATATTATTACAATCTAGAAATGTATCCAGACCCTTCTCCAGAATCCATGTCACTATAACTTGTTATATTATTACTCTAGAAATGTATCCAGACCCATTTCTCATCCTCCAGAATCCCGTCACTGTAACCTGTTTTATAATTATTACATGCTAGAAATGTATACAGACCTTTCTCCCAGAAATTCGGCACTATACACTTGTTATTATTATGACATCTAGACATTTATCCAGACCCTTCTCCAAATCCTCCCGGTCACAGTAACCAGTTATATTATTACATCTAGAAATGTCTCTCATGACCTCTTCTCTCAAATCCTGGACACATAACTTGTTATATTATTACATCAGAAATGTATTCCAGAACCCTTCTCCAGAATTCCGTTCACTAATAACTTGTTATATTATTACATCTAGAAAATGTATCCAACCCTCTCCAGAATCCCGGTCACAGTAAACCTGTTATATTAATTACATCTAGAATGTATCCAGACCCCTTCCCCAGAAATCCTGGGGTCACATAACTTGTTAATCATATTATTACATCAGAAATGTATCCAGACCCTTCTCCCAGAATCCCGTCACTATAACCTTGTTATATTATTACATCTAGAAATGTATCCAAACCCTTCTCCAGAATCCGGTCCACTGTAACCTGTTATATTATTACACTCTAGAAAATGTATCCAGACCCTTCTCCAGAATCCGGTCACTGTAACCTGTTATATTACCTACATCTAGAAATGTATCCAGACCCTTCTCCAGAATCCGGTCACTACTAACTTGTTATATTATACATCTAGAAATGTATCCAGACCCCTTCTCCCAGAATCCGTCCCTATAACTTGTTAATTATTACATCTTAGAATGTATCCAGACCCTTCTTCCAAATCCTGGTCACTATAACTTGTTATATTATTACATCTAGAAATGTATTCCAGACCCTTCCCCAGAATCCCGGTCCCACACTAGAACTTGTTTATATTATTACCATCTAGAAATGGTATCCAGACCCTTCTCCAGAAATCCCGGATCTCTATAACTTGTTATATTATTCACATCTAGAAATGTATCCAGACCCTTCTCCAGAATCCTGCACTAATAACTTTGTTTCTAAATTATTACATCTAGAAAGTATCCAGACCCTTCTCCGAATCCTGGTCACTATAACTTATTATATTTTTAAGCAATCTAGGAATGTACATCAGACCCTCTCCAGAATCCTGATAACTATAACTTGTTCTATTATTATATCCAGACCCTTTTTGAACTCTGTTAGTGAATTCCCCATGACAAGTTTCCCTGGCATAGAGTTGTCCCCTTTTTTGGATCCAATCCCGGGTATTAATAGATCATGGTTTTTCCCTTTCTAAAATCTTTGATCAGAGACCGTGATGAGTGTGTTGCCAATATTGCCTTGATGGCAGCCTTGGATAGGACTCATTTATAACTTCCCCTATAGATACGCCATGTTGATGACCTGAAGGATCTACCTTAATACCTTACAGGGTTAGACTGGGTTCACATGGTGCATTTTTTTTGCTCTTTGCATCTTACTGTATTTTAAAAAAACCATATGAGTTTTTACCCAGTGTGATATAGTTTTGAAATGTATTTACTGTTGATGTTAATGACATTTAAAAACCGTATTGCATTGCAAAATTGACATAATATTTGTTAAAAATATTTTATTGGACCCTTCAACTTTTAAATGCAACCTAAAAAAGTAAAAAATAATATAAAATTAAAATACGATACACAAAACCTAACTATAAGTCTGTACACGTGTAGTAGGGTGACAGTGGATTTATATTAGACCTCAAGTGTAATCTACAGATCTAAAAGCACCAAAGAGAAGAAATCTCCAGCATAAAGGACCTACCCTGCAAACTGCGCCATTCATCTCCTATACCCCCTGTAACATAATAAAAGTATCCATTATAGTTTATAATTACAGCTGGAAATTGTCAGATTTCATCACCATCGTGTCTATACCTGTATCCAATAGTCTAAAAAAAAATGGGAATCTAGCAAGGAGGCCAATTGGTGAGCACCTGAATAGGGCATTTACCTCAGATCATATAAAAGGAAATGAGCTAGACCACATGGGAGCGGACCTCTAGCCCCTGATGAAGCCAGTTAGCTGGTGAAACATGTTGGGGAGGTCAGGCATGACATTTTAATTTGTGATTTTCTATTGTGTTACCCGCTGCAGAGGGTTTCACAAGATAACCTTCTATGTTTTATGCCCATCAGATTAGGGATGACGGGCCCAAGTGGGATCTTTGGATCCTTTTATGCAGTTAGCAAAATCACTGTATATTAGGGACAGGGTTACCTCCTGCTAATAGGTGGCGCTCCACCAACTAGGTAATCAGAAAAGGAGTTTTCCATCACAATTAAATGGGAACAAATTAGAGGTTAAAAATCGGGTTTTTAAGGGGGGATTCCCGGGGCCTCCCTTTACTGCTAAGAAGCAAAAGTAAACAAGCTACCTGAGCAAGAAGAGAAGACGGCGAGCACAGAGCGCAAAAGGATCGTGTGCAATGTTACTCAAATAATCCCCTAAACTAGTAATTTCTGTATACAAACACAACAGCTTTTCCCCAACCCCTCTTGAAACTCGTATTTTTTCCCTGTCAACAATAAAGCAGGGATCTCCCAAATTACAAGTAGTGGATTCTGATACAAAAGACAATTTAATTTTTTCCCATCCCTTAAAAGCCCTTCGCGCTCCCTCTCATCAGATAAGAATGGTTTCTGCTGCAAAGCCCCCGCAGCTCCTGTCACCTGCCTGGGCGAATAATCCAAACTTTTTAAGTAACTAGGGGGAGGGAAGGCAGCCGTAGCTCTCTCAGGCTGCAAATTTTTTAAGACATATATTTAGAAAAGTATTAAAAACTCATTTTTGGAGGATTTCCCCGTCAACATTACCGGGAAAACCCCTTTTAAAAAGTTGTATTTAGGTTAAGTGTTTTTCATAATAAAAGTTAAAATTTTAGTCCATATAGATTTAGAACTGAAGATTTTTAATTTTCCATGGGGAAAAAGAAATATATATCTGTATCAAGAGACACGAAAATAAAATAAGCAAAAGTCAAATAACACCATGTCAGGGCACCGGAAAATCTTATTTTTATCAAGAGCTAGCCAAAATAAAAACTAAAAATCCAACTGAACTCGTCGGTCGCCCAGGAACGGTCACAATTCAGATCACTGGGAACAGCTGTCTTTTATGTGGAAAAATCAAAGAGTGCCCGGAGGTAAGAAAGTCGTCACATTCAACACTCAACAAACATCATCCAAACCATCCAGCAACAGCAGGAGGACATTGGGGCATATCAGCACCTACCTCTGAGCCGCTGACAGCCTGCTCCACCGGCCCGAGGATGAGATCAATCATCTGATCCCCACAAGCAGAGGTCCTCCGTAATCTGTAACATCTCGTTAGTCACTTAGATTCCAGGACCATGAAGGTTTAGCCTATTAAATAGATTTCCTCTTGATAAGGTCTCGCTCACTTGTGTCTACCATCTGATCTGGGAAAGTAGGCCATGGAAGCCGGTGTCCTCGGTGGACGGAGACCTCACAAACAGTGAATGTTATCGACTAAGGAGGGGTGGTCTGAGCACTGAGGGGACGTAAGAGCCATATGCCAGGCCCAGCACTTATTCTTCTGTAATATAATACACTAAGCCCCTGGAGGCTCCATGGAGACAATGCAAAGGGACAGCCCGAAAAATGACCCAAATGTTCAGAGGTTTTCTGATGTAGCAGAAAGGATCGGAGCTGCATCCATAGCACAGAGATTGTCAGAAAGGTTCTCTTATATCCCTTCATAGTAAGGAAATCTCCGGGTATCTGGCATCAGATGGTGCTGTTAAAGGCGTGCGCGAAATGGGACCACCACAGAGTCCCAGCTTGGGTTGCTAAAATACGCCATTACTTTATGATCAGCCGGGACCCTCAGGATCCTTTAGAGCACGTGTCAAACTCCAGACCCGAGGGCCAAATCTGTCTCCCCACGTCATTTTATGTAGTCCGCAAGAGCCCGCTATGGACAAGTTCCAGACACAGGGGATGGACTCGGAACAGACACTGGGGATGGACTCGGTCCAGACACAGGGGATGGACACGGTCCAGACACAGGGGATGGACACGGTCCAGACACAGGGGATGGACACGGTCCAGACACGAGGGATGGACACGGTCCCGACACGAGGGATGGACACGGTCCCGACACAGGGATGGACACGGTCCGACACGATGGGATGGACACGGTCCCGACACAGGGGATGGACACGGTCCCGACACAGAGGGATAGGACACGGTCCCGACACGAGGGATGGACACGGTCCCGACACGAGGGATGGACACGGTCCCGACACGAGGGATGGACACGGTCCAGACACTAGGGATGGACACGGTCCAGACACAGGGGATGGACACGGTCCAGACACAGGGGATGGACACGGTCCAACACGAGGGATGGACACGGTCCCGACACGAGGGATGGACACGGTCCCGACACAAGGGATGGACACGGTCCCGACACAAGGGATGGACACGGTCCCGACACAAGGGATGGACACGGTCCCGACACAGGGATGGACACGGTCCCGACACAAGGGATGGACACGGTCCGACACAAGGGATGGACACGGTCCGGACACAGGGATGGACACGTCCCGACACAAGGGATGGACACGGTCCCGACACAAGGGATGGACACGGTCCCGACACAAGGGATGGACACGGTCCCGACACAAGGGATGGACACGGTCCCGACACGAGGGATGGACACGGTCCCGACACAAGGGATGGACACGGTCCCGACACAAGGGATGGACACGGTCCCGACACAAGGGATGGACACGGTCCCGACACAAGTGGATGGACACGGTCCCGAAAACAAGGGATGGACACGGTCCCGACACAGGGATGGACACGGTTCCCGACAACAGGGGATGGACACGGTCCCGACACAGGGATGGACACCGTCCCGACACCAGGGATGGACACGGTCCCGACACCAGGGATGGACACGGTCCCGACACTAGGGATGGACACGGTCCCGACACGAGGGATGGACACGGTCCCGACACGAGGGATGGACACGGTCCCGACACAAGGGATGGACACGGTCCCGACACGAGGGATGGACACGGTCCCGACACGAGGGATGGACACGGTCCCGAAACGAGGGATGGACACGGTCCCGACACGAGGGATGGACACGGTCCCGACACAGGGATGGACACGGTCCGACACAAGAGGGATGGACACGGTCCAGACACGAGGATGGACACGGTCCCGACACAAGGGATGGACACGGTCCCGACACAGGGATGGACACGGTCCCGACACGAGGGAGACACGGTCCCAGACCCGAGATGGACACGGTCCGACCCGAGGATGGACACGGTCCAGACCCGAGGGATGGACAAAGGGCCAGACCCGAGGGGTGGCACGGGCCCCCCACACGAGGGATGGACACGGTCCCGACACGAGGGGTGGGCCCCGGGCCCGACACAGGGATGGACACGGTCCCGACACGAGGGGTGGACAAAGTCCCCCCCACGAGGGATGGACACGGGCCAGACACAGGGGTGGGGCACGGTTTCCCCACACAGGGGTGGACACGGTCCAGACACGAGGGGTGGACACGGTCCAACCAAGGGATGGACACGGTCCAGACACAAAGGGGGGACCGGTCCAGACACAAGGGGTGGACACGGCCCCCAACACAAGGGGTAGACACGGTCCGACACAAGGGGTGGGCACGGTCCAGACAAAGGGGTGGACACGGGCCAGACACAAAAGGGTGGACACGGTCCAGACACAAGGGGGGGCACGGTCCAGACACAAGGGATGCCACTTTCCCGACACAAGGGGTGGACAGGTCCAGACACAAAGGGGGGGACACGGGCCAGACCAAGGGGTGGGCACGGCCAGAACAAGGGTACACGTCCCCGACACAAGGATGGACACGGGCCCGACACAAGGGATGGGCACGGCCAGCACAAGGGATGGACACGGGCCAAACAAGGGGTGGAAAAACCGGGGCAGACACAAGGGATGGGCACTTTCAGAACAAGGGAGGACACGGTCCAGACACAAGGATGGGGACGGGCCAGAACAAGGATGGGGCAAACGGTCCAGACACAAGGGAGGGCAGGGGCCAGACACAAGGGGTGGGCACGGGCCAACACAAGGGGTGGACCGGGCCAAAACAAGGGATGGACACGGTCCAGACACAAGGGATGGACACGTCCAGACACAAGGGATGGGCACGGGCCAGACACAAGGGGTGGACACGGGCCAGACACAAGGGATGGACACGGTCCCAGACACAAGGGATGGACACGGTCCAGACACAAGGGATGGACACGGTCCAGACACAAGGGATGGACACGGTCCAGACACAAGGGATGGACACGGTCCAGACACAAGGGATGGACACGGTCCAGACACAAGGGATGGACACGGTCCAGACACAAGGGATGGACACGGTCCCGACACAAGGGATGGACACGGTCCCGACACAAGGGATGGACACGGTCCCAGACACAAGGATGGACACGGTCCAGACACAGGGGATGGACACGGTCCAGACACAAGGGATGGACACGGTCCAGACACAAGGGATGGACACGGTCCAGACACAGGGGATGGACACGGTCCAGACACAGGGGATGGACACGGTCCAGACACAGAAGCACCAGCTACCTTTCCCGAAAGATCTGGTAGAGGCAGCAGCACCAGGAGCAGGCACCATCTTAGGTTATGTTCACACGGCTTATTTTGATGTGGTTTTGGGAGCGTTTCCGACCCCCAAACCTCGCCTGAAACACGCTTCTTCAGAAGAGGTTTTAGAGGTGTTTCTCAGCGAGGCTTTGGGCCAGGTTTTGGACGAGGTTTTTACACATACAAATTAATAGCCAGGACAAAACTGCACCGAAAACTGCGCCTAAAACACACTTCAAGAATTGACATGACACTTCTTTTTCAGCGCTTCCAAAGAAGCGCATATCGCTGGCTTCACCAGTCATGTGACATAAATACAGGCAGCAACATCTTGTGACTGATTAGGTCATCGAAAGGCAGTGCTGAACAACCCCTTTAAGCAGGGAGCACTCAAGGTGATTTTGTGCCGAACTCCAGCTGTCTACACTCAAGCAAATAACCATTGCAACGTTAGGGGCTCTGTTTGCTGGAGCCCTTTACCAAGCCAATGTGGGCAAATGGATGCTCGGTCCTGGAGAGCGTGCATGTGCCTGGCTCAGCTGTCATGGTAATGATGTGCAGTTACATATGTACAGCAACTATCTGTTTAATGTATGTTTTGCATATAAATCAATGAAATGAACTGGGGGGAGTTTGGACGAGGTTTTGGGCGAAGAAATGCTCCGAAAACCTCATTCAAAACCAAGTCAAAATAAGCCGTGTGAACATGGCCTTAGGCTCTCCCCTCCACATGGATGTACATCAGGTGCCTCAGATCTCATGGGTGGGACAGATTCAGCCTGCAGGCCTCGAATTTCAGGGTAAGTTCATACTGAGAGTTGGATCCGTGTTTGGATACGTGTTTGGATCCATGTTCCAGACCCTAAATGGACCCAAACACGTATCTCACACTGTGACTTACACGGCTTTCAATGTAAAACACGCATCGGCGTACAGATGAGCGATCGCTGATGTGTGTTTACTTGCGTCTTTCTGATGCGTATTTCGGATCCGTTCAAAGAAATGACATGTCAATTCCTGATCCGAAAGACCCAGAAGGTGCCCTATTTAATACTATAGGATGTGTCGTTGCTGCACCTGTTTGTTGGATGTGTTTTGGATCCGACTCACGCAGGTCTTTTGGATGCGATTTTTGATCCAATACGCCCAACACCTGCTGTAGACTGACATTACCACATGGAATCCAAAAACTTTGTGCCTCAATATGAGTGATTCTTCTGGCTTTTTATCTGCAGCAGACTGATCCAAAAAAAAAAAAATTTTTATTTTTTTTTTATTAGTTTTTTTTGAGCCCCCCTTGGGTTTCCCGAGGGGTGTACTTCAGGTTTCATAAATAACATAGGGCAAAAAAGGGACAAAGGTGGGCAAATTAACAAATGGGACAGAAGGAGAGAGGTCCCTGCCCTGAGGACTTTGGGGTTAACAAGGAAGGGGGAAGAGACGGATGTATGGAAATGTTTTGGGGTAATAAATTTAAAAAGGGGTTATTGTTGGTTATAAACCCCCTGAAGAGATGGTTTTTTTTGGTTTAAATTTTGAGGCAGGTGAGAGTGGGGAGAATCCCGTAAAGTTGGGCAGTGAGTTCCAGAGTGTGGTTTTGAAACACGAGGGGAAATTTTGGAGACGGTTTTTTGAGGAGCTGATAAGAGGGAAAGGGCTGATGTGGGTTTTTGGGGAGTAAGTTCCAGAGGGCTGATTTTTTGGGGAAATGAGTTCCAGAGTGGGGGGGAAGCACGGAGAAGTCCCTTGGGGACGGTTTTTGTGGGGAGTGGGAAAGGGGAGAGGGAGAGGGAAGGGCCTGTAGAGCGGAGGTTGCGTGGGGGGAGGTAATCTGGAGATTAAGGGGAGAGATTTTTTGGAGGGGGGGATAGGTTATGGGGGGGGTTAGGCCTTTAGGGCAAGGGGTTTGTAAATTTAAATGGAAATTTGCTGGGGAATGGGGACCAGTTTAAAGGAAATTTGGGAGAGGGAAAAGGGGAGGGGGTGCCCAGGATAGAGGTGAATCAAACCCGGGGATTTAGAGTTAAAGGGTGGGTTTGAGGGGAAGGGGAGGGGGGGCCAGCTTTGGGGGGCCACCGAGGAAGGGGTGTTGCAATATCTAGGGGGGGAGTGACAAGGGGATGGCCAGCATTTTTTTTTAGGGTCCCAAGGTGAGCGGGTGCGAAGATGTTTTTTAGGTGAGGCGGCGGGAGGTGAGGGGTTTTGGGTGGGGTTTTTAAAAAAAAGAGGGGGGAGTCTAGGATTAAACCCCCAAAGGGAGCGGGCTTGGGGGAGCCGGTGGGGATGGGAGGGCCATTGGGCTGTGTAGAGAGGGTTTAAAGGGGGAGGGATGGAGGGGAAGGTGAAAGATGATGAATTCAGTTTTTATCCACCCTTTTGTTTCGGAGTTGGGGAGGAGAAGAAGGGGATATGGACAAAAACAGTTGGGGGGATGGGGGAAAAGAGAGGTGACATAATCTACTCCCATTTGGGTGAAAAAATCTACTCAAGTAAAACCCCCCCATAAAGGACAAACCCCTGTTGGAAACTGCAGACAAGTCCCCCTTCCCTTTTAAAAACCCTTAACAATCTTTTTAAAATAGCTCTGGGGATATTCAGCCCCTCAACCCCCTGGGTTTTCCTTTGCTGTCTCATCATGACAACACGGTGAAATGTCTGCCGGTATGATGACAGCGTTTGGGGGGTTCTGGGGCGTGGGGGGCGGGGGCGGGGGGGGGGGGCAAGGGCCCCCTCCCTTTACAAGACAACTGTGCTGAAATACTTGTATAAATGATGACATTTGTACTTTTTTGGGGGGAAAAACGGGGGGGGTAAAAGGGCTTCAAAAAGCCCTGTCCAAAAAGGGGGGGGGGCCCCCCCCCAAAGGGTTTTTAAAGGGAAATCTATTTGAAAAGGGTTTAAATTTCCCCTTACTTTGTTTAAGTTCGCGTGCTGGGTTTCGTACGTTCCCAATTAAAAAGGGAATTATGACAAGTTTAACAGGGCCACGGCTTCATGGAGCAGAGCGCGGAGCTGATGAAAGGATCATTTAAAACCCCCAAAAAATTATGATATTAGGCCCACAAAGGAGCGCCGGGGCCTCCCCCCAAATATCAAACAGCCCTTTTTATTCTCCCGGGTGAAGTCGAGCCCCGGAAAGGCGGGACAAAAATGGGAAGGAAAATCACGGGAAATTTTAATTTTCCCGCACATATGGGGAGGGCCGGGGGGGGGGGGGGCCGAAATGAAAGGGGTCGACACAATCCCTCCGGTTGGGGTGAGGACAGCCCCCCCAAACCTTTCCCCGGCAAACCGGGGACATCACAGTTTTGGGCCCCTGGAAAAAGGGAAAACCCTGAAAAAAATTAAACCCAACATGTCCCGGGAGAAGGGGGAAATTTTAAGGTTACAGGGGGTCTTTGGGGCCCCCTGTTGTTTAAGTGCCATCTATCACACAGGTGTCCAAAAAACTTTTCCGGCCCCCCCACTGTTGGGGGAAAATAAAAACTCCCACCATGGGATTTTTTATAATCTAAAAGCATTGGGGATGATGGGGGTTGTTGTTTCCCAACAGCCGGAGGGCCGCAGTTTGACACCCCTGATCTATCACATCCAGGTCCCCAAAACCCCTTTAAACAAAGGGGGGAAAAAGGGATTTAAAGGGGAAACCCGGGCAGTTTTTTTTATGCTACAAAAAATGTGGCACAGAGCCCTTTTATAAAGGGGTTTTGGGCCCCAACCCAAAAAGTTTTAACGGGGGAAACCTCCCAAAAGGGGAATTTTAAACACTTTTTTTAAATATAGTTTAAAAAAAAAAAGTGAAGGGGCCCGTGAGAGCAAAACCTTTCCCTTTTAAAAGCCCCCTTTGTTTTTTCCCACAGTTTTTCAATTTGACACCCAGGGGCTGATCTGGCCACTTTTGCACTTTTTTCACTTCTAAGCTGAGGGGAGGGAACATGGGGGGACTGGGAAAAAAGTTTTCCTGGGGGTTTTTTTTTTAAAAGAATCAGTGGGTT
This sequence comes from Phyllomedusa bahiana, assembly GCA_025379985.1. Lineage (NCBI taxonomy): Eukaryota > Metazoa > Chordata > Amphibia > Anura > Hylidae > Phyllomedusa > Phyllomedusa bahiana. The sequence goes on from JAODAL010005872.1 coordinate 20,563, forward strand.
TTAATGTAATTTTTCCCGAGAAAACATTCAGACGCTCCCTGCTCGGGACCCCCCCCCCTCCCCCCTCCCCCTGCAGCCTTTCCGAAGGAAAGAAAAGGCCCGCCGCTGGGGCTTATCTTTTTCTCCTGACAAATAAGAGGGGAAATAAAATGGGATAAAACTTGTGCACAATACAGTTTTCCTTTTGGGAATTTTGGCCCAAAGTTTGGGTCAACTACAAAAGACTGAGTATCCCGGAACTCATGGGAGGGGGAGGATGACATACAGAGGAGGTACTTGTTTTTTTTTTAAAAACAGAAAAAAACAACGCCCCTTTTTCAAGGGCCTTTAAAAAGGAGAGTATCAGCCTGTTGGTGGGGAAAACACTTTTTGGGGAAAACCCCTTTAACACTTATGGGGGCCCCCGGGGACAAAATTACAGGGGGCTCTGGGCCCCAAAAAACAAAATCACACTAGGCCTGCCTCTTTTCCACCCCCAAGCACACTCAAAATTAAAACACCCCCCACTTACTGTATTCTGGACCCTTTTTTAGGTTTCAAGAAAAATCAACAGGGCAGGGAGCCTTTGGCTCCCCCTTCCCACCAAGGGTTTTTAAAATGTTTTTCACGTCCAAAAAAACCCCATTTTTAAAAAAGCAAAAAACCCAACCCCCAAAGGGGTCCAGGCTAAGGTTTTTTTTAAATTTCCCGGATTTACCCTGTACCACCGGGGGGCCCCCAACTTTATGGCCCCCGGGCAACTGCCTAGTGTGACCAATGGAAAAGATGGCCCTGTGTGACAGCAGGATATGATAGAGAGAGAGAAGCCGAGCCCTGAGATCGTAGGGTTTTTAGGATTTTTGGGGCGGATCTCGGAGTAAAAAGCAGATTTAAAATTTTGAAAAAGGGCTCCCTTTAAAACAACAGGGAAGAATCCTTCCTACCCCGCCCACCTATGGTTATTGACAGCTTTTCCTCCGTCAGTGTGTGTACAGAGAAAATGGTTAATCCCTGTATGAGGGATAGAGGGGTCAGTAGCACTTCCAGTTTCACAGATTTTAGCTCTAAAATTCACCCTCAAATCATAAAAACCCCAAAACATCCCCAGAGCGCAGCTTTTCCCCTACCCCCTACCAAATCCGTTTTTTAAATAGGGGGAAAAAAACCCCCCATAGGTTTTCCCCTTAAGTCAAGCCAAAAAACTCCCCATAAGAAAAACCCCCCATCGCAGACAGCTGTTTTTTTGGGGCGTTCTTCCTTTTGTAGAAGGTACTGGGTTTGGGCTTTAAAAACCCCTGTTTTAGAACCAAAAACTTTTTTCCCATAGGAGGCAGCACAGACCTCAATAATTTCCCTAGCACCTATGTGACTATTTCCCAGGCGGCTGTCTGCAGGTGGGAGACTATTTCTTACAGAAAAGCTACTGGTTTGGCATAAAATCCCCAGTCATGTTTCAATGGGTTGGCTTTGGCTGTGAGAAATGCCACTTCCCATAGGTGGCAGCACAGACCCCAATCATTTCCCTAGACCTTATGTGACTATTTCTCAGGCAGCTGTCTGCAGGTGGGAGACCATTTCTTACAGAAAAGCTACTGACTTGGCTTAAAATCCTCACTCACGTTTCATGGCTCTTTAATGGGTCGGATGTGGCTGTAAGGGACACTGCTTCCAATAGGTGGCGCCAGAGACCTAGCTCTCTTCCGTATAGCTTATTTAAATAGTTCCAGGGAGAACGGCATGGCCCGCTAATCTCCCTGCACCTTTACCCCCCGCCTATAGCTATGTTATAGGCCTTGCACCCAGCCAAAGCGCTGATTTTATAATGGATAAACACCTCAAAGCAGCTGCCTTCAAGTGGGAGACCCTTTTTTATGGAAGATCTACTATATCGGCTTAAAATCCACAGTCTTATTTCAATAGGTTGGATTTGACTGAGAGAGATTGCACTTTTAGTAGTTAGCACCACAGACTTCAGACTCCCTAGAGCCTATTAAAATATTTCCCAGGGTGCATTGCATGACTTATGACTCGCAGTGGAGAGAAGGGTCAAGTTTCAAGGCTTCTTAATGGGCTGCATGTGGCTGTAAGGGACGCTATATCCCATAGGTGGCACCAGAGACCTAGCTCTCTTTCCTGGAGCCTAGAAAAATATATCCCAGGGAGCTTTGGGCATACTTATGACTCGAGTTGGGAGAGAAGGGTCAAGTTTCAAGGCTTCTTAATGGGGCTGGATGTGGCTGTAAAGGGGCTTAAAATCCCATAAGGTGGCACAGAGACCTAGCTCTCTTCCCTGGGAGCCTATTAAAAATATTACCCAGGAGCATTGCATGACTTATGACTCGCAGTGGAGAGAAGGGTCAAGTTTCAAGGCTTCTTAATGGGCTGGATGTGGCTGTAAGGGACGCTATATCCCATAGGTGGCACCAGAGACCTAGCTCTCTTTCCTGGAGCCTATTAAAATATTACCCAGGGAGCATTGCATGACTTATGACTCGCAGTGGAGAGAAGGGTTAAGTTTCAAGGCTTCTTAATGGGCTGGATGTGGCTGTAAGGGACGCTATATCCCATAGGTGGCACCAGAGACCTAGCTCTCTTCCCTGGAGCCTACCTGCAGTGCGGCTGGCAAGTACATTATCTATGACAGTCAGGGACGGACTTACAGGATGGGTAACAATAGCTGGCACTTGAGGGGCAGTTGTTTTGCTTCAGGATGAATCTTCTATAAAGGCTCCTAACAAGCTGGACTCCTAGAAATAGGATGAGCGCCCTCTGTGAGACTTTACTGCAGGATTACAATGCGCCTCCTATCGTACCTGGAGGTTCCTGAAAGCTCTATGGAGCGGCGCTGCCGCCGCCTCTGAAACTGCCAGATAAGACTAAACTTTCCTAAAGACTCATAATGACTGCGCTGTAACAACTTTATTTCTGCCGACTTAAGCAGGATTGTGCCTCCCAAATGGCGCAGAGACACCCAATTACATCGCCTCCCGGTCATGCATTATTGATAGCGCTCGTCTTACAAAGGCTGTCACTGCTGCTGTACACAAACACACGCCAAGTACCCGAAGACGACTGCAGCACAACACTGCCGAACAAGAAGCGACAGAACGTCGCCTCTGATGAGGACAAGGTACAGGCTGGAGGCGAATACACAAGATCTGTGAGATCCTGCGACTGCTGCAAATCCCAAAATTTAAAGATCAATTCATTCAATTCCAGACAATATAAAGCACTGATGTGAAGCCCAACCAACCCCAGCAACACTGTAACCCTATGCAAACACCGAACCAGCACCTCCTCCTTGGGACAATGTTATAAATATAAAAATAAAGATATAAAATATACACCAAAGATATAAATACATACAGTATATAAAGATTTAAACTATATACAGTATAATATATAAAATATACACAGTGTTATAAAGATTTTAAAGGCCTCGTTTCAACGTTATTTGGGCGCTGATTTCAGCCATACTGCGCGCCGTATTTGCCCTCCAATATGGCTGAAATCCGTCCCAGTCATTACGGTAATCCACAGTTCTCATAGAGAGCTGTGGATTCAGTCTTTTCTCCCCGCTCGGGGGTGAAAGTGACATGCACATTATTTACAACGTGTACGTCTATGAATGTCTATGGGGCTGGCAAGCTGCCGGCCCCCCCCCGCCTCCGCTGCATGGCTGCCGGCGTAATTGTGGGGCGAAATCTGTCCCCGCAATTACGTCAGCAATAAGCCGTGTGAACGAGGCCAAAATATACACAGTGTATAAAGATATAATATATACAGTATGTAAAGATATAAAATATACAGTGTATAAAGATATAAAATATACAGTGTATAAAGATATAAAATATAATATATAAAATATACACAGTGAATAAAGATAAAATATATACATTGTATAAAGATCTAAAAATATATACAGTGTATAAAGATATAAAAAATATATACATTGTATAAAGATATAAAAAATATATACAGTATAAAAAGATTTAAAATATATACAGTATAATATATAAAATATACAGTGTATAAAGATATAACATCTACACAGTGTATAAAGATATAAAAGATATACAGTATATAAACATATAAAATATATACAGGAAGATAATTTCAAGATCATGTAGTAATATATACAATATATCAATATATACAGGATATAAATATCTCAAACTATAAAGTTTAGAATATAAAAATGAATTCTATGTACAGATATACAAATACACGGCCTAAAAACATAAAAGCCAAACACATGCAAAAATATAAACAGTCTACAAAACAATTGATATCTAAAAATCTGCACAGCAGTATATATAAAATAAATATATAAAATTAATATATAAATATATATATATATTTATTATTATATATAATTATATATATAAATTTTATATTTTTATACACATACACACACATACACACACATATACATACACACACAACAGTCAGATATAAAAACATATGGTATATAAATAATCTAAATATGCACAGTTTATAAATATACACACAGGTATATACAGGATATCTTATATACAGTTTGTAATATAAAAATACAGTGTGTGTATAGATATATGCCCTATACAAATATATATGCCAAAAAGACTTGGATCCACTGTAGGAATCCAATGATCGGCTCAGGCTATAACGGGCGTGATCAGGAGATTAAGCGCAGGTCTTGTAAAAAAAAGTTTTATTAATGAACAATGCATTTTGTGCATATACTACACTACAAGGTTAGGAACCCAATGAAGTGCAGTCTATGCACGAAACGCGTTGTTCATTAATAGAACCTGATCGGATCACTACGGTGGATCCAAGTCTTTCTTGCACGGGAATAACTTGCTCCACCCCGAAAGGGCGCCGGGGGGAATCGTGAGGAGTCGGCAGCGGCCGAGCTACAGACTGGATTTAAAAAAGGAGTGGAGGCGGGGGGTGCCAAACCGTTGCAGAACTCCCCCCCCAGGTGAACTAGCTTACTTCTATTTCTCTATTCAAGGAGTAAAAAGAACGTATTGCACTAGGGGGAAAAGGGGTGCGGTTCTTCTTCTTTGTCTTTTATACAAATATATATGGAATATAAATATAAACAGCAAACATATATAAAAATTATAGGGAAAGTATTTGTTTATAAAAATGTACAAACTAAAAATAGTAAAACACAGTCTGTAAAAAATTATTACTTTTATTTTATTAGTATAAATATATGCGAAAATTTAAACCCTTACATAAAAAAATTTCACGGGAATAAAAATAAAAACCCGTATATATATATAATATGGGACACATCGGGCCCGCTTCCAGGGGGACCCCCTAAGGTCACTGGAAACCCTAACAAAAACAAAAAAAGGAGGTTCTGCAGAATGGAAATTTTTGGTGCATTGAGGATAACCCGGGATGTTATACGCTGCTCTGCACTTTTCATGTCATTGTGATCATAAACATTTTTCCGCCCAAACCCCGGGGTTTTTTAAGGGGGTGGCCGGGGACTTTACGGGTGGCAAAATTTGATGATGATGATGATGATAAAGGTGGTTTTGGGGGAACGGGCCGGGCGCCAAAACCTGACCTACTGGGGGTTTCGAATCCCTGGGGTAAGGGAGTAAAGCGGGCAATGCTTTGAAAGGCGGAGAGGGAAGAGCTCTAAGGGGAAAAACCTTTTATAATTGCTTTTTAAAAACAATTCCCTTGCGCCTTCATTTTGGCCCCTTTCCCGGGAAAGCATTTCGTCCCCATCCCGATACCACAAAGCTCAGGGACCAAACATACATTAAACAGATAGTTGCTGGTACATATTAATTTCACTCATTAAACCTACCCGCTGAGCCCGGCACCCTTTCACGCTCCCCAGGGTGCGCATCCATTTGCCCACATTGGCCCCTTTTAAAAGGGCTTCGCAAACAGAAGGGCCCCAAAGCATTTCAATTGTTAAATTTAAATTTGGGGGGCAGGGCAGCAGAAAATTTAGCACAGAAACACCTGGGGCGCTCCCCCCCCTTCAAGGGGTTGACATGACTAATGGGAAACCCTCGATTTTGGGGTTTAGCATCACCAAATTTATGTCACTGACTAATGGGAAACCCGGGGATTGGCCCGTAGATCAATTGATGTCACATGACAATGAAAGCCCAGCGATTTTTGGTTTTAAACATCAAAATTGAAAGTCACATGAAATGGTTTAAAACCAGGGATTGGCTGTAGCATAACATTTTATGAACATGACCCGGTGAAAGCCCGCGTTGGTTTGCAACACTTGTTGTCACATGACTGTGAAACCTCATTGGCCCCGTAGCCAAAAATTGTATGTCAAATGAATGGGGGAAAGCCGCGATTTCTGTGCATCAAAATTGTATGTCCCCATGACCCGCTGAAGCCAGCGATTGGGGGTTTTAGCATCACATTGTATGTCACATGGGTTTTTGAAAACCGGCGTTTTGGGTTAGGGTCCCCATTCCTTTTGGGCCATGACTGGTTTTAAGGGCCCTGATTGGCTGGGAGCATCACATTGAAAGTCACATGGGTGGTGAAAACCACGAAATTGGGTGTAGATCAAAATTGTTGCACATGACTGGTAAAACCAGGATTGGGTGTAGCATCACCCCTGTTTTGTCACATTTTAAAAAGGGGAAGCCCGGATTGGCAGTAGCATCACATTGTATTTTCACATGGGCTGGGCCCAAGCCAGCGTTTTGGGTGGGAGCATCACATTGTATTCACCCTGACTGGGGAAGGCCCCCGATTGGCTTGTAGCATCACCCTTGTAGGGGCACATGACTGGTGAAGCCCCCGAATTGGGTGTGCATCACATTGTTAAAGTCACATGAAATGGTGGGGAACCATTTGATTGGGTGTAGCATCACAATTTTATGTACAAAGACTGGTAAAAGCCAAACCCATTTGGCTGTAGCTTTACATTGTATTTCCCCCCAAAGACTGGTGGAGCCCCCGATTGGCTGAAACAAACACATTGTATGTCACATGATGGTGAAGCCCTCGATTGGCTGTAGCATCACATTGTAGTCCCCCATGACTGGGGAAGCCCATGATTGGCCTGGGTAGCATCCCCAAATTTTATGGGCCCAAAAGACTTTGGGGAAGCCAGCGATTTGGGGGTTGATTACACCCGTATTTCTCATGACTTTGGGGAAGCCCGCGATTGGCTGGGAGGGATCACAATTTTTAAAGTCACATACTGGTTTTTGCCCAAAGATTGGGTGTTTGGGATCACATTGTAAGGCACATGGGCTAGTGAACCCTGATTTGGCTGTAGCATCACATTGTATGTCACATGACTGGTGAAGCCAGCGATTGGCTGTAGCATCACATTGTATGTCACATGACTGGTGAAGCCAGCGATTGGCTGTAGCATCACATTGTATGTCACATGACTGCTGAAGCCAGCGATTGGCTGTAGCATCACATTGTATGTCACATGACTGGTGAAGCCAGCGATTGGCTGTAGCATCACATTGTATGTCACATGACTGCTGAAGCCAGCGATTGGCTGGGAGCGGTGAGCAGTGCTGGTTTCACAGGGGAGTTATAGGTTTTCTCTATATTTCCCCCTCCAGAATAGGCATCCATTTTTGTAATATCATAGACAACCCCTTTCTTGACAGTACGCGCTGAGGTTCCTATGGCGGCGGGGGAGGTTTTCAGCTGTGCGCCCACATTGCTCAGCCCGGCTAGCATCAGCGACCTGACAGACGTGCTGTAATGGTAAAGGGCATTTATGGAATACCCACAGTATGTGAAACAAGGCCGTCACTGGGTTCAGTTTCAGTCCAGCCTTTGAGCTGTGAGTATGGCCTTGTTTCTGTGATTTTTGACTAATTAATGTCCCATTTTTTTCCCCACAAAAACTAAGTATTTGCCAAGAAAGTGATTCTTAAAGGAAAACTTCCATCAGAAACAAGTATTTTTGTTAAAACCATACTTTTTCCCCCACCCCGATTATTTCCACAGTCCTGTCCTTCTCTAGTTGTGCTAAGAAAGAAAACTCCTGAATAGCTCGACAAACTAATATCACTTTACTGCAGCTGCTGCTTATCTCCATGTTGTCTCTTTACAAATAGTAGGTAATGATCGCTCTATTGTTCACTGGACATGGATAGATAACAATAGACTAGACCACAGGTGTCAAACTTACGGCCCTCCAGCTGGTTGGAAACTACAACTCCCATCATGCATTTGTATAATCTATAACAGTGGGAATGATGGGAGTTGTAGTTTCCCAACAGCTGGAGGGCCGGCAGTTTGACACCCCTGGACTAGACAAAGAAGACCATGACAAGAGCAATACATGAAAGGATAATGGGTTAATCTTTTGATCCACTGAGGGGTTTCTAGCTTTCTTTACACTTTCTTCGGAGCTCGCACAAGAGAAGTCAGAGAGATAAACCAGGACGTCACATAAATAGAGGATCTTTAAGAAGTTACATAAAAATAAAACTATCCACACAATTAAAAAGAAAAAAATATATTTAATATTTGCATATTACTTGTCAATATGTGAAAAAAAATGTGAAGGTCGTGTCCCTTTAAGTGACAGTGTAGAGTGTGAAACAAATGCCACAAAACAGTGATTAATTCATAGAGAAGGTAAAAAAAAAAAAAAAAAGTGACCCTACCAGGCTGTTCATTTCGGAGGAGTCGTAGTTTTCCACGGGATGGACGTTTCCCGATCGGCTCCATTCCCCCCCGCCCACATGTAGGCCCCGCAGAGCTGTCGGATGGGGAAAAGCCCAGGGGGGGAGGGTCTTTGGGAAAACCTGTCTGGGGGGAAACCTGTCTCTCTTCGGGCTGTTCTCGGGGCCCCCTTTATTTTGCACTAAAAAGATTCAAAAAAAAGAGAAAAAAAAAATTAAAAAAAAAAAAAAAAATAGTTTTTATGGAAATTTTATGGACTAGAGGGAAACCGGGTTTCTATGGTTATCTGACAATCAGCAGAAAGGGGAAAGACGTCACAAGGGGCAACGGCCCCCCCCCCCCCCCCCCCACCTGGACAAATAATTATCTCTTTCAAAATTAGCTTCTGTTTCCATAAAGCCATTTTTTTCAGTGCTCACAGCACTGTACCTTTTGTTTTAAAGAAATTGCCTCCTTTTTAATTTTTCATATAAGGGTCGCGGTTAAGGAATCGAAATAGCCAAAACTGATAATGAACCCCCCCAGCCGGGGGGGGACTTCCCGTGCCCTATCAGCCTAGTGAAAAACCCTGTTTTAACAAATACTACATAAATATCGAAGGGCAACGGAAAAAATAGAGATTTTTTTTTTTTGCGTTAATGATTTGGTTTTAAAATATTGCACTTTTGAAATTTAGCACAGTATTTCACTTCTAAATTTCTTCTCTTTCCCCAAACAATTTTTGCGCCATAAATAATACTGCTTGTTGTAATTTAAAGGGGGTTTTTCCAGATTAATTTACGGGGATCCTCCAAAAGGGGATTTAAAAAACCCTTTTTTAAATTAAAGTGATTTCAAAAAATAAAACCTGGAGCACAGCATTGCTCTGTCCCCTTAAATTAACCTATAAATTTATTAGACACGACCCCGAGGAGCACAGGAGGAAACTGGGGGTGTGAAACCCTTTTTATCTAATAACAGGGAAAATGAAATGAGCTACAAGGGGCTGTGGAGAAAGTGCAGTCAATGAGCCTGTGTCTGAGTCTGCACTGTTGTAATGTTATTATTTGTAGTTTAAGTTATTTGTGACGCTCCCTTATTCTCACTCCCATGCACACCCCCTTCCCTCACACCCTGCACTTCATGACTCAGTGTGATTTGGTTTATAATCCTACTCTATTGCTGATAAGGAGGAGTAAGTAACTCAAGTCCAAGGCAAAACCCCTTTGACTCAAAGGTTTATGTGTATTCATTTAGGTATATTGTGGACATATTGTAAACTGCTTTTACCCTGTTTTCTAACTAAACGCTTGCTTTTTTTTCTTGAGTGTGCACAGGTAAATTAGGTGGCACTTTTGTTCATTTTTAAGAGTCAACCCAAAATAAAAAAAAATGGCATGGTCTCTTACATCTGTAGTACTACTTTTTGTTATTTAGTAGTGCCTGCTTTGCATTACCAGATTTATACAGTTTCTGCACTGGACACAAAAGAGTTTGTAGACCGCACCTTTGTTTCCAAGCAAAGAGCAAAACATTCTAGGCAATTAAGGCAAAACAACAATTGTTTGCCCTACATAACCTCTTTGGGACTCGTCCAAGCCCCACCAGATTTTTGAGTCATCCTGCACCATTTATTTCACATTGCTTGGAGGTACTGACCACTTTATTATTTTTTCTTCTTTTTTTTTGGGGATTGAACATATTTGTATTTAGAGACGACAATAATCCCAAAAAGGTTCAGCTTTAAAAGGAAACTTGCCATAGTGAACATGCTATCTGATCTGTGGCCCCATGTTATAGAGCAGCAGGAGCAGTAGGACATGCTATTCTGATCTTTGGGCCCATGTTATAGAGCAGGAGGAGCTGAGGACCATGCTATCTGATAGGAAAAACCCCCCCTGTGGCCCCATGTTATTTATAGAGCAAGGAGGACTGAGGACATGCTATCTGATCTGTGGCCCCATGTTAAGAGCAGGAGAGCTGAGGACATGCCATCTGATCTGGTGGCCCTATGGTTATAGAGCTGGGGAGCTGAGGACAACGCTATCTGATACTGCAGGGCTCCCATGTTGTAGAGCAGGAGGAGCTGAGGACATGCTATCTGATCTGTGGTCCCCCCATGTATAGAGCAGGAGAGCTGTAGGACATGCAATCTGATCTGTGGCCCCATGTTTATAGATGCATTAGGAGCTGAGGACATGCTATCTGATCTGTGGCCCCCCAATGTTAAAAGAGCAGGAGCAGCTGAGAACATGCTATCTGATCTGTGGCCCCATGTTATAGAGCAGGAGGAGCTGAGGAGCATGCTATCTGCTCTGTGGTCCCATGTTATAGACAGAGAGGCGAAGGAATGCTATCTGATCTGTGGGCCCTCCATGTTATAGACAGGAGGCTGAGTACAAGCTATCTGATCTGTGGCCCCATGTTTTTATAGAACAAGGAGGTGCTGAGGACCAAGCAATCTGATCTCCCCAAGTTAATGATGCAGGAAGAGCTGAGGGTCATGCTATCTGATCTGTGGTCCCCATGTTATAGAGCAGGAGAAGCTGAGGAACATGCAATCTGCTCAGTTGCCCCCATGTTAAGAACAGAGGTGTCTGAGGACATGCACTCTGATCTGCCCCATGTTATAGAGCAGGAAGAGCCTGATGTCATCTATCTGATCGGTGGTCCCATAGTTATAGAGCCGGAGCAGCTGAGAACATGCTACCTGATCTGTGGGCCTCATGTATAGAGCAGGAGAAGCTGAGGACATGCTATCTGCTCGGTGGCCCCATTTATAGAGCAGGAAGGAGCTTGAGGACCGTGCTATCAGATCTGGTGGTCCCATGTTTATAGAGCAGGAGGATCTGAGGACAAGCTATCTGATCTGTGCCCCATGTTATAGAGCAGGACAGCTGAGGACATGCTATCCGAACCTGTTCCCCATGTTATAGAGCAGGAGGAGCTGAGGACACGCTATCTGATCTGTGGCCCATTTTTATGGAGCCGAGGACCTGAGGACATGCTATCTGATCTGTGCCCCATGTTTTAGAGCAGGAGTATCTGAGGACATGCATCTGATCTGTGGCCCCATGTTATATGAGCAGGAGGAGCTGAGGACACGCAATCAGATCATGAGTCCCCATGTATATATGAGCAGATGAGCTGAAGGAACATGCTATCTGATCTGTGGCCCCATGGTTATAAGAGCATGAGGCAGAGGTCATGCGATCTGATCTGTGGCCCCCTTATATTATAAGAGCAGGGAGGAGCTGAGGTAACATGCTAAATTCTGATCTGTGGCCACCATGTTATAGATGCATGAGAGCTTGAGGACATGCTATCTGATCTGTGTCCCCATGTTATGAGCAGGAGAAGCTGAGGACACGCTATCTTATCTGTGTCCCCATGTTATAGAGCAGGAGGAGCTGAGGACATGCATCTTATCAGTGGTCCCATGTTAAAATAGAGCAGAGGAGCTGAGGACATGCTATCTGATTCTGTGCCCATGTTATAGAGCAGGAGCAGCTTGAGGACATGCTATCTGATCTTGCCCATGTTATAGAGCAGAGGAGCTGAGACAATCACACGCTATCTGATCTGTGGCCCATGTTTAAGGAGCCGGAGGACCTGAGGACACTGCTATCTGATCGTGGCCCCCATGTTATAGCGGCAGGCGGAGCTGAGGACATGCTATCTGATCATGTGGCCCCTGTTATAGAGCAGGAGGAGCGAGGACAAACCTATCAGAATCTTGGCCCCCCGGATATAGAGTCAGGAGGAGCTGAGGACAAGCTAAACTGACTGTGGCCCAAGTAATAGAGCATGGGAGCTGAGGTCATGCTATCTGAATCTGAGGCCCCATGTTTAATAGAGCAGGAGAGCTGAGGACATGCTATCTGATCCTGTGGCCCCCATTGTTATAGAGCAGTGAGGAGCTGAGGACAAGCTATCTGATCTTTGTATCCCCATGAGTATAGAGGAGAGAGGAGCTGAGGACAACGCTATCTATCTTGTCCCCATGTTATAGAGCAGGAGGAGCTGGAGGACATGCTATCTGAATCGTGGTCCCATGTTTATAGACAGGAGGAGTGAGGACATGCTATCAGATCAGTGGTCCCATGTTATAGGAGCAGGATCAGCTGAGGACATGCTTCTATCTGTGCCCCATGTTATAGAGCAGGAGGAGCTGATGACATACGCTAATCCTGATCTGAGGCCTATATTGTTATGAGCCGGGAGGAACCTGAGACATGCTATCTGATCAGTGGCCCCATGTTATAGAGCAGGAGGAGACCTGAGACAAAGCTATCTGATCTTGTGGCCCCACAGTTTATAGAGCAGGAGGAGCTGAGGACATGCTATCTGATCTGCCCCATGTTATAGAGCAGGCGGGAGCTGAGTACAAGCTATCTTATCAGTGGTGCCCCATGTTATTGAGGAGTAGCTGATACCATGCAATCAGATCTGTGGCCCCCATGGTTAATAGAGCAGGAGGAGCTGAGGACATGGTATCTGAACTGTGTCCCCAAGTTATAAGTCAGGAGAGCTTGAGGAACACGCTATCTGATCGTGGGCCCATGATAATGGAGCCGGAGGACCTGAGGACATGCTATACTGATCAGGTGCCCCATGTTATAGAGCAGGAGGAGCTGATGACATGCTTTAACTGATCTGTGGACCCATGTTATCGAGCAGTAGCGCTTGAGACATGCTATCTGATCTGTGGCCCCCTGTTATAGAGCAGGAGGAGCTGAGGCATGCTATCTGATCAGGTGCCCCTGTTATAGAGCAGGAGGACTGAGGACAACGCTATCTGATCTGTGGCCTCAATGTTATAGCCAGGGAGGAGCTGAGGACAAGCTATCTGAACTCGGGCCCCATGTTAAAGAGCAGGCGGAGCGAGACCTGCTATCCTGATCTGTGTTGCCCCATGTTATAGAGCCAGAAGCTGAGGACAGCTATCTGATCTGCGGGCCATGTTATATAGCATGAGAGCTGAGGACATGTCAGCTGATTCTGATGGGCCCCATGTGATAGAGCAGGAGATTGCTGAACACGCTAATCTGATCTGTGGCCCCTTATGTTATAGAGCAGGAGGAGTTGTATGACATGCTATCTGATCTGTGGCCGCCATGTTATAGAGCAGCGATGAGCAGAGGACATGCTATCTGAATCTGTGGCATCATGTATAGAGCAGGAAAAGAGCTAGAGACAATGCTTCTGATCTGTGGCCCCATGTTATAAGACAGGAGGAGCCTGAGAGACATTCCTAATCTGATCTGTGGCGCATCCAATGTTATAGAGCAGAAAAAGGGAGCAGAGGACATGCTATCTGATCTGTGGCCCCTATTATAGATCCGGAGGCGCAGAGGACAAGCGATGTGATCTGTGGCCCCAAGTTAAAGAGCAGGAGGAAGCTGAGGACCATGCTGATCTGATCTGTTTGCCATCCATGTTATAGAGCAGGAGGAGCTGAGGACATGCTATCTGATCCCGGGCCCCATGTTATAGAGCAGGATGAGCTGGAGACAATGCTATCTTATCAGAGCCACCAGTTATAAGCAGGAGTAGCTGAGGAATGCTATCAGATCTGTGGCTCCATGTTATTAGAGCAAGAGGAAGCCTGAGGAACCGGCTATCAGATCTGTTGGCCCCATGTTATAGAGCAGGAGGAGCTGAGGACATGCTAATCTGATCTGTGTGGCTCCATGTTATTAGAGCAGGAGGTAGCTGAGGACATGCTATCAGAACTTAGTGGCCCCATATATAGAGCAGGAGGAGATAGGACACGCTATCTGATCTTGGGCTCCATGGGTAATAGAGCAGGAGGGTCCTGAGGAATGCAATCTGATCAGTGGCCCGCCCCCTGATTATATAGCAGGATGGAGCTGAGGACAGGCTATCTGATCAGTGGCCCAATGTGATATAGAGTGCAGGAAGGAGCAGAGGTCGACAAGCGATCATATCTGTGGCCCGCCATGAATAGAGCAGGAGGAGCTGAGGACATGCTACTGATCTCGTGGCCCCCATGTTATAGAGCCAGAGTGAGCTGAGTCATGCTACTGATCTGTGGCCCCATGTTATTAAGAGGCCAGGAGGAGCTGAGGACATGCTATCTGTGAACTGTGGCCCATTGTTATAGAGCATGAGGACAGAAGGACATGCTTAACAGACTGTTGGCCCAAATTATGGAGGCAGGAGGAGCTGATGACATCAATCTGATCTGTGGCCGCTCCATGTTATATTGCAGTAGGAACTGAGGACATGCTGAGCTGATCTGTGTCCCCCCATGTTATGAGAGCATGATGAAGCTGAGGACATGTTATCTTATCGGTATGGGCCTCAAGTTATAGGATCAGTGATGAGCTGAGGCCAAGCTACCTGAACTTGTGGCCCCATGAAATAAGAGCAATCGAGATCTTAGGACATGCTATCTGATCTTGTGGCCCATGTTATACAAGCAGCGTAGGCTGAGGACATTGCTATCAGAACTGTGGGCCCATGTTATACCAGCAGTAGGAGCTGGCCATGCTACTGATCTGCCAGCCCCCAGTTATAGAGCAGTAGGAGCTGAGGCAGATTGTGAACATAATTCTTTGGGAAGATTCAGGAGATTATATCCCCGGTAGCACCTCATTGGATATTAAGCTGCCAATAATGGCGCAATTGATAGTTGGGTTTGCTAATTCTCTCTATACAGCTCCAGGCTTGGCTGCATGAGGTTGGTTTGATAGCGGGATGTATGTCTTGTAAGAAGTCTTTGAACCTGTCTAGCAAAGCAGACCCTAGCTGACTGCAGATCATTGCACCGCTGATCTTTACAGTATTAACCCCTTAACGCTCCAGTATGAATATACACCTGACGATATCCCTACTAATGTCCCTCAGCTATGCTGACCCTAAACAGCACAGAACAAAGAGACCTCAGAAATAGAACACACTACAAGACAGACATAGGGCAAAGCCAGCAGAGAAATAAGGACAATCTAGGCTCCAGCTAACTGGGCACCGAAAACCAAACCAGAACAGGACTAAATACAAAGCGTACTAGAAACAGAAGCAACAGAGGACTAAAGACAAACAGGACTCAAACTAGGAAAATATAACTAACCTAAGGACTGAATGCTATGAGCTCACAAGACACGAGCTAACAGTATAGACACATACTGCCAACTGTTCCCACTTTTGACCCAAATCTTTCTATCCCTCTTAACTCCTTAAAGGGGTCGTCTCACTACAGGGATTGCTGCTTTTCCATGTTAAAGATCTGCAAAACAATTCACTTTGCAATTGTGTCCATTAACAGTGTTCCTACCTATTCCTAGATATCCCCTCTTGAATGGGCTGCAAATCAGCTCCTCAGGTCACTATTCAACAGACCTGTTCCATCTCTCCGATAGGCTGCCAGCACTGGTTGATAAAGCTACATACCTGTTTTGATCTCTCATAAATGCTGCAAATGCACTGTTCAAAAGCTACAGACCTGTTTTGATCTCTTCAGAAAGGCAGCCAGCGCAGGTTTCTTATAGCTACAGACCTGTTTCAATCTCTCCTAGATAGGCAGCCAGCACGGGTTGCTATGTAGCTACAGACCTGTTCAATCTCTCCTGATAGGCTGCCAGCACTGGTTGCTAGATAGCTACAGACCTCTATTGATCTCTCCTGACAGCTGGCCAGCACTGATTCTATACTACAGGACCTGTTTTGATCTCTCCTGATAGGCTGCCAGCACTGGTCACTAAAGCCACAGACCTGTTCCAATCTCTCATAATAGGCTTCCAGCCTGGTTGCAAAGCTACAGACCTTTTTGATCTCCCCGAAGGCGCGCCGGGTTTCTATAGTCAGACCTGTTTTCCTCTAAGGTGCCAGCAAGGTTTTGTTTTAAACAGCCCTTTTTGTCTCTCCTGCAGGGCCATGGTTGCTATGCTACAGACCTGTTTGATCTCCCCCTGACAGGCTGCAGCACTGGTTGCTATAGCTACAGCCCTTTTTTGATTCTCCTGAAGGCTGCAGCAGGGTTTCATACTACAGACCTTTTTAAATCTCTCAAGGGCAGCATGGTTGCTTAGTAAGCCTTTTTGTCTCTCCTGATAGGCTCCAAACGGTACTATAGTACAGCCTGTTCCACCCTTCATAATGGGCTCCCGCACGGGTTTGCTATGCTACAGACCTTTTATTCCCTGATAGGTGCACATGGTTCCCAAGTAAGCCCTGGCTTCTAGCCCTTGTAGAACCCAGTAAACAGCCCAAATGAGTCAATATGTAACAACCCCTTTAACTGTCGCTTTTGTTAACTTGGTAAATAACCTTACATTAATAAACTTACCGTTTGCTCCAAAAAAAGTTTTCTCTGACCCCTTGAAAGCTTTTAAGGTCAATGTAAACCTTATTTAATTTTTGCTGTTTGGGTTTTTTACCCTTTTTATACAAATTTTTAAAAAAATGATTGATGCACCAATTGAAAATAAACATTTTTCTCTCAACAAAACCATAAGTTTTACCATCAAAATTTTGGGTAGTAGCCCGTTTTTAAAGACTTCGGACACAATGGAGAAAAACACAACAGGACACGGTGACCTTTTTAAATAATAATAGAAAAAAATAAAAGTTGCCATTGATTGTCGTGCCCCTTTCAAAATTTCCTAAATTTCCCCCAGAAAAGGTTTTTTTTGGTTCCTAACTACATATTAGGCTACAACTTACATCTTATTTATGGATTTGCTGCTATTAAAACTATAAAATGTTTGTACCTATAAGATTTTAGGCTAATTTGTACATGAAAAGCTTCTGACATGTAGTATTGTATAGAATATATGGCTGTACAAGATAAAATATACATTTTTCACTCAACTTACCAAAAGGGTCCTTCTTTCACCATCCAAAAAGTTGGGGGCTTTGCTAGACAGGTTCAAAGACTTCTTACAAGACACTCAGAGATCCCAGTATCAAAGCAACCTCATGCAGCCCAAGCCTGGAGCTTTATAGAGAGCGCAGCCATCAACCAGCTCGAGTCCTGACGAGCCGAGGCTGTGCCAGGTGGAGGGGATGTGCAGAGTGTGTCAAAGAAATCCCCACAAGGCACCCCAAACTGACCCCCCCCTGACCGCAGATCATTGCACCACTGACTGTTACTGTATGAAGTGAAAAAAAACAGGTTAAGAGTTTTTTTCCCAAAAACCATAGATTCTATAGATTTACACTCTTCTGATCAGATAACATGGTGCCAGGAAATCGTGCAGGGTCAAAACTTTCCTTAAAGGGGTTGTCTCATAAATTGATTCCTTCCCTCATCCTGTTTCTTTGGTTTATTTTGAATTCGGGGGGCTTTAGGCTTCACTAGGCTGCCCGTATTTTTTCAGGGCTGTAGCTATGAAACCCTGTGGAAGCCTTCAGGAGGATAAAGGTCGGCATAAAAACCATGTGAAACCCCACAGGAGAGATGGAACAGGTTTGTAGCTTAGCAAAAATGTGGCAGCCCCATCAGGGAGTCAACAGGGCTTTAGTTTGAAAAAGGCTGCGCCTAAAGGGAGATCAAAAAAGGGCTGTAGCTTTGCAACCATGCTCGCCTTCAGGGGAGATAAAAAAAAGGGCTGTAGTAACAACCCGTGAGGGCCTATCAGGTAGTGGAACAGGTCTGGCTAACACCTGAGGATGATGCGCCTGCAAAAGGGGAATCTAGGAATAGGTTGGACACTGCTAATGGATACATATTGCAAAGGACTGGTTTTTTTCAAGACTTTAAAAAAAAAAGCAACGATCCCTGTAGTGAGACAACCCCTTTAAGTCGAAAGAACTATGATGCGACTATAAAAACACAATCCTAAAGGGTAAAATAATCACAAACATTAATACTAAGGGAACGTTTATTAGAAAACAACATCAAAATATCTTTATAAAGATGTAGAGGTGGAAAGGACAAAACATAGAAACCCTGATCCCACCCTCCTCGGACATGATACAAGCTATCCCCAAAACAGGTATTCATTTATTTTGTTGTTTTCGCCCCTCTTATACCATTCTTTGTGGTTTTGGTGTCATTAGAATTGCTCAGGGGTGGAAATTATAATCATGGCAATTCAATGTATGTATATACCCTGTAATAAGAGCAGAGAGCTGGGTTAAGTTATATCATGTCCAGGGAGGGTGGGATCATAGTTTTTATGTCTTGCTTCTATTTCTACCTCTAAATCTGTATCAAAAAGATGTTGATGTTGTTCTCTTAGAAAAGTTTCTTTTCTATTTTTGGAAAGAATTTATGTGGTTCTTATATATGTAAGTACTTGGGGCGAGAGGTCAGAAAAGTGGCGTATCCAAGCCAGCTTTAGGCACATTAAATCAGTGTAAAGTGCGCCAGAAAGTCCGCTACTTTCTAACAATCTGGCGTCAGGAATATCTTGCATAGAAAACTCAATGCGCCTTAAAAGGCGCATCGCATCAATAAAGGCGCATCGCATCAATAACCATCGATCACAAAGGCGCATCGCATCAATAAAGGAGCATCGCATCAATAAAGGCGCATCGCATCAATAAAGGCGCATCGCATCAATAAAGGCGCATCGCATCAATAAAGGCGCTTTGCACAACTCGCGGCGCAAGGCTTATCATTGGTAGTATGTGTAATGCGCCTATCGAGGCGCATTGCCCGACGGGGGCGCACAGTGCACCATATTTAGGCGCATTACAAAGTGTCGTTCCCGGGGTATAATGTGCCTAGTTTGTGTGTACGACAGTTCATTTACAACAAGAATATGGCGTCAAAAAGTGGGTTTGGGTGCAAAATAGACAAAAAAACTGGCGTTGGCGTCTTGGGACATGTCGCCCTAAGGCTATGTTCACACGGCTTAAAACTGGACGTATTTCAGTCAGTAATTACGCGCCGGAGTGCGCCAATTACAGTGGAATAAGTCCCAGTATTTACGTTTAAACCACATTTCTCATAGAGAAACTATGGATTTTCTCTCCTCTCCATGCTCAGCAAATCTCCCGGGAGATAATTTACATGTGAAATTTCCAGCGGTGTTTTACGTGCCGTGGAATACAAGTCTATGGGCCGGCAAAGTGCCGCCCCCCAGCACCCTCCCCCGCTCCCGCGGCGTAATTGCGGGGTGTAATTACTCCCTGCAAATACACCGTGTGAACCCAGCCTAAGTGTTTAAGGACGGGTAACTCTAATTGAATTCAGTTCCCAATGAAGGAGTTGTACCCGTATAGACACTTCTCGCTTATCCACAGAAGTGATAAATCTGATCTCTTGAGATCGCACCTCTGTGACCTCCATGATCATGAGAATAGGGGTCTTGTGTCCCCCACTTGAATGGGGCAGAGGTCAGACATGCATACCGTTATGTCAATGGAGACAGTGCTTCTTCTATCTCCATCTTAGAGAGGATGTGTGAATTTCTCTATTCATAACTCTGATGTATTTGCTGCAAAGAATAAAATCTGGGTTCACATCCTATGTGTGTGATGATTCCTTACTTTTTGCCTGAACTTGCACAGACATGCTCCACTCAGGTAAGGAAAGCGCCTGCTGCACAGTAAGGCCCGATTCACACGGCTTATTCAAGCCGTAATTGCGGGACGGATTTTGCCAGCATTTACGGCTTGAATAAGGGGCGCGATGGGGGCGAGGGAGCAGCTCGCCGGCCCCATAGACACTCATTATTCATGGCGCGTACACGCTGTAAATAATGTGCATGTCACTTTCTCCCCCTGTGGCGTATTCGCCGAGCGGGGAGGAGTGACGGAATCCATAGTTCTCTATGAGAACTGTCATTACCGTAATGACTGGAATGGATTGGAGGCGTACTGCAGCGCAAATCCGGTGCGCAGTACAGCTCCAATCCGCGCCCAAATAAGCCGTGTGAACACGGCCTAAGAGTATGTTCACACGATGTTTTTCAGATCCGCTTTTGGATCAGTTTTTCGGAAGCAAAACGGATCCAAAAAACGTATCTAACAGTGTTCAGTTCGATTTACATTGGTTTCAATGTAAAACACGTATCGCCGTTCAGACGAGTGATGGCCGATGTGTGTTTATTTGCATCTTTTCAATGCGCTTTTCGGATCCATTTTAAGAATTGACATGAAACAATGGAGTGCGCTTTTGGAGTCCGAAAAACGCATCCAAAAGCGCAACGTTTTGGGTACGTTTGGGATGCGCTTTTCTTACTTAAAGTGCATCCGAAAAACGCACTGGAGTAAAATTTGAATGTCTGTGTTGAATGTCTGTCTGTGCCTAAAATAATAAATATAATAAATTATTAATTATTATATTAATACTTAATTATTTATTAATAATTGGTAATTCATTGTTAATTGTTAATATTACTAATAAAGTTAAGTGATTATTATTATTTTTATTAATATGTAACATACTCAGTAATTAGTAATAATTATTACTTAATTAATAATAAAGTAATAACTATTAATTATTATTAAGTAAATAATATTTGAGAATTATTAATAATTTATTATTAAATTTTATTTTTTTTTTAATGGGGTGGGTTTGGGAAGCTATAGGTTAATTTTAAAATAAAATTGTGGTGATAGGTTTATTTCAATCATATTATTAGATAAAGGTGTAGTTTATGATTGATACAAGGTCAAAAGGGTGGATTTGGTCATTGATAGTTTAAATTAATATAGTTTAATTGATCTGAAAGAAAAAGCAGTGAAAACCGGATCCGAAAAACGCATTCAAAAACACGTGCAATATGCTTGCAAAAAGCATCTGAAGCTGTGATTTTGGATACGTTTTTTGGATGCAGTTTCTCTTCTGGTAAAAAACAGATCCAAAACGTCGTGTGAACATACCCTTACAGAGTAGATAAGGTTGTAAATTAGACACAGGACCATGTGACACAACCCCTCTGAGGTGAATGATAATTGTCCCATAGAATAGGGACAATTCCTTCCCAACCATAATCTGGCATCAGAATACGTCTCGGGATCACATCGCGTCTCCAGAATCTAGTTTCCATAACCTGTCATGTTAGATTTTTCATGAAAGGTATCAAAGCCCTTCTTGAACTCGGTCAAGGGCTCCACCATCACCACCTCTTGTGGCCCCGAGCTCTGTAGAGACACCACTTTTACAGTAATCCCTGTCTGTGATGATGGTGAAAGTTTCTCTCCTCCAGAAGTAATGGACGCCCCTTTCGTGGTTACAGGCTGGGAGGTAACAAGATTGTGGAAAGATTAGCAGCTACAGGCTAATGTGCTACAGCAACACAAGTTTTCCTCTGCTCTGGCCCCCGGTTACTGGGACTGCCAACCCCTGGAGATCTAGGTTCAGCACCAATGACTTCTGAGGTTTGTCCGGTCTTTCAGATTATGGTTTGTCAATTTGGTAGCTTGGAGACCATTGGGTGTGCAGGTGTAAACAGAAGGACATGCAAGATCAAAAGCAGATCTACAGAATGACTTCACCTGCTGCTCTACGTCAACCAATCCCCAAAACAATGCACTTCGTTCTTCTGACTTAGAACCAAACATACCTGTAGCTGCTCAAAATCACCATTTTAGGAAGGTGATAACGGTTTGGCTATGGAGCTCATCATACCGTATACTTTTATGGATTCCATTACATCTGATTAACCATTCACACCCTTGAACTCTTATGGCGTCTGCTGTTTGCTCTTGGGCTTCTCGTCAGTATGGGCTTTTTTTTAGTAGCGTATGTACCCAGAGGCGTAACTTGAAGCTCTGGGGCCCTAGTGCAAAAAGTGAAATGGGCCCCTCAGCTGCCATGTGCCACTTACAGTACTGGTATCTCCTTATGTGGCAAAAGGGCTTTTGGGCCCCCTGAGGCTGCAGGGCCCGGTAGCAACTGCTACCTCTGCACCCTCTATAGCTATGCCCCTGTATGTTCCAGGAATGCTCCGAGCACATACATTAAACACATCCACCTCCCCCCGTTACCCAGTGGAAGCCAAGAGATTGTCCTTTTGTCTTCCATTCAGATGGTTTATATCAAGGTTGTTTTTCCTGTATGGAATGCATACAGACATGATGTATATATCCTATGGGTAAATACATACAGACATGATGAAATTCTTAGGGGTAAAAATAAGACCGATGTTTTTAAATCCTATGGTGACAGATCCTTTTGGAGGCACCCATTACTGCCACAAAGGGAGTTTTGGGGCAAAGTTTCTGTAAAGCCCCTTGTGGGGTTTTCTATCAAAAACTTTTCCCACTATTCTAAAAAATGTTTAGGTGCAAACCCAACTCTGGTGTACATGGAACTCAAATTAAAATGAATGGGAGACCTCGGACAACCTCTACCTCCTCAACAAGGTCCGTTGTCAAGACGGAGGTGGGAGCCGCACCTATCAGACATTTATGGCATTTTCTATCAATATGATGGGAAAAACCCCTTAAACACAAAAAAAAAAAAAGAGCCAAAGGGCCCTTGTCCCCCGGCACCGGTTTGGGCCCCTTTTTTTTCAGACAGTTTGCATTTTTTAAAAACCCCGTCTAAAAAACCCGTCCGAAATTTTGACGGGGGCCCGCAGGAAAACCCGTGCAGAAGCCCCGGTGCAGGGGTTTTTCAAACCGCCGGCCGCCCGAAAAAAAAACTGTATTTGTTCTTTCTTCCTCCGGTTTTGGGCGGAAATGAACAATGAATGGGAAGGGGGGCTTTTCTCTGCTAATCCGGATAAAACCCGTCCCCTGGGCCCTGGCACGGCCCGAAAACAGGCAAATAAGGTCGGAAAAACCAACCGGATTGTCTTTTGGTGTAAAAGGGCCCTAAAAGACATAAACAACAACAATAAAAACCGTGTACTGTCACTCAAGATCAAACCAAATTAAAGGAATTGTGCAATATTCGAAAAACATGGATGCTTTCTCCCCTTAGTTGGGTCTAACATTCCAAATTTGCTTACGCGACGTAAAAAAGGGCCAAACTGCAATAGAATACACAACCTATAGACCGGTGTGGTACTCATTTTCAAGGTAGCCAATGTAGTCCTGCCCAATCCTTGTAGAGGGGTTGTCAAGTTTGTTTAAACTATGGTTAAATGGAGCCAGGATTGGAAAATTTGAAAAAAAAAGTCATATAACTTCTGGTCTCCCCTGCTTTGGCCCCAAAGTTCCTGGGAAAGTCTTTTTAAACCCTGGGCAAAAAACCCCTAGGGCTCACACTCCACTCACTTACCATGGAGCTTGAGCCAAGCCTACGTTATGGGACCCATCATCGTGGAACACAAGACTCTATGTGACAAGACATTCACCAGTGGGGAGACTGGGCTTAAAATCCTTGTCTCCCTCCCCTTTACCCAAAATTTTCCCACCCCTTTGGGTTTAACCTGTGGAAATGTCTTTTTTCAACCATACTATGTAAAGACGAGAACCCAAAAGTGAAAAGGATTGGATCACACAAAGCTTCAGAGGGGCAGTGGTGGAGGAACGGAAGGCGAGTATAACTTTGTTTCTTTTCAATTCCCATCCTAGCCCCATTTAACCTTCATTGGACAACTCCTTTAAGTCTTAGCAAAATGGCTTACCACTTGTGTTAGGTATTTTGAAAGTTTAGACAGAAAAAAAAACTAATTTTTTCGATTCAGTAAGATGAAACAAGAAAATAAAAGTTGAATTTACCAGAAACATTGACACCTATCCAGTCATCTGAATGACGGCCATCAAGCTGCTTCCTGTCCTGCAATTCGGCCAATGGTTTTTCCAGTTTCTCTGGCACTTTGTCCTCAGATTCCAAATCAATAACAGTCTTATTCATGTCTTCCAAGTCTATGAAGTCATCGCTGAAGTCCTCACTAAGGTCATTCTTATCAGAGGATGACAAGGACGAGATGGAAAGCTCATCCACCTCCTCACTGAAATAACTATCTTTGCAGGTTTGTTTATCCAAGTTCTCGCAAGAGGAACAATTGTCAACATCCAAATCTACTTCCAGGTCCTCGTCTTGTCCATCCAGTGCTTGGCAGGTTCCATTGGACAATGACTGTATTTTGTCAGATACAGGGGGAGCGGAGGAACCTCTACTGTCGTTACGGAAGTTCTCCGTGCCCAGATGTAATCTGTTTGCTTTCTGTAGAGACGGACGGCTCATTTGGTAACCTAAGGGAACGGCTCCAGCAGGACTATTAGACAAGCCAGGTTTCTTAAGACCGATAGAAGACCCCACAGAATACGTCCTTGCGAAAGTGGACTTCATTTGAGGGTCGTTACCATTGGACAGCCCATACTGCTTCATAGTTCTGGCTAGAGCATTAGGTCTCAAAGCTGTTGGAATGGATACATGCTGTGACTGGTAAGGCCTCGTCGGATCCCCTTCCCTATTAAACGAATGAGACCTGGCCAGAGGGGCGTTTGGATGCAAGGAGTTCTGAACAGAATGGGAAAAACTTTGAGATCTTCTAACACTGGAGAAAGGTTTATTTTCCAGCGACAAAGCTTTACTTGGAAAGTTTCTACTCGTAGTAGAATTAGCTCTCGGTCTATGTAAACCAGTCGGGGGCTTGTTTGTGTAAAATCCATTAACCTGAGTTTTACAGCCATTGAGCCCAGAGTAGGGAGCCCTTCCAAATTGTGCACCTTTCGAAAATTTGTTTGCATTTGCCAGTAAATTTTCATTCAAGTCCTCTTTTTGTGACAACAACATGTTGCTTTGCTTCGCGGGTTTCTGGGGGTCTTTATCCAATGCTATCTGATATTGAGGAAACTTTCTTTCTGCGATAGCATTAGGAAGCTCTCTAGAAATCGGGCCATTGGCTTGACACTTGAGTTTCCTCCAGTTCAGGGAAATTCCTGGCGTCCTATCATGATCACCGAGCTTCTCCTCAACAGGGTTTGATTGACTGAACGTGGCATGTGTGCCATTAGGTGCCCGCTGAAGGAAGCTTCCTGAGGACTTGGGCACACCAAATTTAGGTAATTTTGAACCTAAAGAGGCTCGAATCTGTAATTTTTCTTCCATGGGAGGACAGGTGCCTTCAGATTTTGATTAGATCTAAAAGAAAGAAAAAAATAGACATTTTTACCACCAGAAGGCTAAAAAATTACTGTTTTGCATAAAAATTTATCAGCAACAACAAAAATAATTTCCAATGTAAAACTGAGATGAAGACCGGAAGGAGAGTTGGAATGCGAATACACAGCGGCGCAGCTAGAGCTTCTTCCGCCCGGGGCTGTCGCTTAGTTTGCTGCCCCCTTTTACAGACCACACCTCCAATATTCACACCACTTTTCGTGTTACAGGCCCCTTTTTCACACTCATAGATCAAAATCATCACTAAGGCCATATTCACCCGGCTCATTTTCATGTGGTTTTCAGAGCGTTTCATCGCCCAAAACGCCCCCAGTTCATTTCACGGATTCCTATGTAAAACCTCATTGTAGTTCACACACGGCAAGGTTTTTACACGCTTCTTTGGAAGCACTGAAAAAGAAGTGACAGGTCAATTCTTGAAGCGTGTTTTAGGCGCGTTTTTCAGTGTGGTTTTTGGCGCGGTTTTTGTCCTGGCTATTAATTTGTATGGGTGAAACCTCAAAGCAAACCTCATTCAAAACCTCACTGAGAAACGCCTCTAAAACCTCTTCTGAAGAAGCGTGTTTCAGGAGAGGTTTTGGGAGCGGAAACGCTTTGAAAACCTCGTCCCAAACGACGTCAAAATAAGCCGTGTGAACATGGCCTTAGAGTATAATAAAATAAAATTTTTTTTTTTTTTTTTAAAGAGCCATCATAACGTTCTAGAACAACACTATAAACACAACCAAAAAAAAATAAAAGTGGCGCAGAGAAAACCTTAATCACAGGGACGGGGGTGCACTCACTTTTAAAATCAAGGAAAGGAGTAAAGTAAGAAATTCCAGAAGGAATAAGAGGAACAGCTAAAAAGAGGTTGTCTCACTACAAGGATCGCTGCTTTTTATGTTAAAGATCTTGTAAAAACAAGTCACTTTGCAATATGTGTCCATTAAACCCGTGTCCTACCCATTCCTAGATATCCCCTCTTGTATGGGCGGCATCAGCTCCTCAGGTCACTATAGCTACAGACCTGTGTGATCTCTCCTGATAAGCCGCCAGCTCTGGTTGATATAGCTTCAGACCTGGCTCTCTACACAGGTCTCTATTAATAGGAGCTGCATAAATTACAAGAACTACTTTAAACACCAGATGTGCTAATTACCTGTAGGTAGAGCGGATAGCAAGTAATTAGCATTCAGGGTGTGGGGCAATCTAAGTACGACCTGTAACTAATGCAGCTAGTATTAATAGTTATTGAGATATGTATAGAAAGCTATTCACTATAAGGCAGTGGCGACACTTGAAGAGAGTTAAAGCTAATGACTAGATCTCTTTCAGATACAGCAGGTTTCCTAGCCACCTCTCTCCTCCAGCAGCTACGTCAGCAGGACGGGACTGGGTGGACAGAGCACAGAGAATGTGTTTGTTCAAGTGAAAAAGAGAACAAAAAAAATCCAGGGAAAAAGGATTCTCAATACATAGTAGCACAACATGCATCTCGGCTGCACTGACCTTGAGGACAAATCAATATCACATTCAAGTGAAAAGTCATCATTGATGAGTGACACATGAGCGCACTTGTAGTCACCCGATACAAGGGCAGTGGAAAGCTCAGACGGAGGCGCGTTTCAAATTTTGATGGAGATCACGAAACGAGTGTATTCACACAAATGCTTCAATAAAATGTATATAAATAAATGAGGGTGAGAAGTGCGCCCACTAAATAGGAGGGCACCTGCTGAACTTGAGTGTGCCCACCAAATAGAAGTACACCTACTAAAAAAACATATATAGCCACTAAACAGAAGTACACCTACTGAAAAAGGTGTATGGCCATTAAACTAGAGGGCGCCCACTAGACTAGAGGGCGCCCACTAGACTGGTGGACACCTTTTAACTAGAGTGTGCCCACCAAACAGAAGTACACCTACTAAAAAAGGTGTACGGCCATTAAACTAGAGGGCGCCTACTAGACTGGAGGACACCTTTTAACTAGAGTGTGCCCACCAAACAGAAGTACACCTACTAAAAAAGGTGTACGGCCATTAAACTAGAGGGCGCCCACTAAACTGGAGGGCGCCTACTAGACTGGAGGACACCAGCTAAACTAGAGTGTGCCCACCTAACTGAAGTTCGCCTACTAAAAAAGGTATACGGCCACTCAACTGGAGGGCGCCCACTAAACAGGAGTGCACCCAAAAAACAGCTCTACACAGTCCAGTAGCACACTGTAAGAGAAGACCTGATAGCTGATGTCCTAAAATCCCTTCTTGGAAACAATGATTGGAGGAAAACGGTTGACAGCAATAGAGTCCAACCTTGCCAATCACCATCTAATGTGAAATGTGTGGGTATCATGGGCGGTTGGTGCATCAACGTTGGTTGACACAGACAACAAAACTTACAACAGAAACAAAGCCAACCAGCAGTCGCAAGTAAAACGATGCTTGTATCAAAAAATAAATGTAGAGACTTACTAATGGATGATGGTCAGCAAGACAAACTATGACAAGGGCACCGAGGGAGATGGAAAGATCAATAACATGATCCAGAAATCAAGTCACCAAAAACAGCTGACCCTATCAACTAGCTTTACTCAGCTCTGTCTCTAGCCTGTCCCTAGTACCAGACCCCCCTGGTCCTATTCCATCCCTGACAATATCCCTACCAATGTTCCTCATCAATGTCCCAAGGCATTGGAAGCCTATGGGTAAGGCGCTTCATTCTGGAAGCCTATGGGGCAGGCGCTTCATTCTGGAAGCCTATGGGGCAGGCGCTTCATTCAGGAAGCCTATGGGGCAGGCGCTTCATTCTGGAAGCCTATGGGGCAGGCGCTTCATTCTGGAAGCCCATGAGTAAGGCGCTTCATTCTGGAAGTCTTTGGGTAAGGCGCTTTCATGGCCTCCATTTTAATGTGTTTTTTTTTTTTTTTTTTTTTTTTTTGTGTTTTTTTTTTTGGGTCTGTGGCAGAGCGACTTCAGGTTCTCATGTCTCTGCCACTGGATTGGAAGTGGAAATATTTTACTTGAGTCTTGTCTTTCAATCTTTCTTCATTGAACCCTTATAATAACAGCTTAGCCTTCACGTTCCCTACCAAGTCTCATGCCTCTATTTAAGGAAGCATCAATTCATATGCAATACCTTTAATATTACACTTCAAAGCAATGCAATTATTCTAATGACGGCCACATTCATTATTCAGAATTGAGTCTATAGGGTGGAACATGCCTGCACTATTTCTATATAGGAAGGTCAGTATTCATAAGACCTTATGTAAAGTACACTTCCAATCAAACAAAGTCCTTGTGAAGCTATAAGCTTAGTAGCAATGCAAAAGGTAAAAAATGTGTCTAAGCTACATGTTCGGGAGGCTTTATGAGGGCCCTACTTATCCTACTTATTATATATTGTGCATTGCAGACTAATTCACGGGAAGCCACCATTGTCACTCCATTTGCGGAGACAAAAATCACACGTGTCTTTATGCAGTAGGTTTAGCATCTCAAACCTGCCTATATCAGATCCACTCGAACCCCCATTTCTAGATATTTTAACATTTACTGTAAGGCCACATGTGTGGAAAGCTTTATGGGGCCCTACTGTCCAATGACCGGACCTCTATCCCCTGATGAAGCCAGTTAGCTGGTGAAACATGTTGGGGAGGTCAGACATGACATTTTAATTTGTTATTTTCTACCCTTTTCACTGTTGTTTACCCGCTTGCAGAAGGGTCTCACAGAGGTAACCTTATATGCCTGATGCCCATTAGATTAGGATAATTGCCCAAGTAAAAATTTTTTTTGTTTTTTGGATCCTTTTTGCAGTACAAATCACTATAATAGATATATATCTAATATATATATATTATATATCTAATATATAATTATATATATATATATACTATATATTATATATTAGAAAGATTTATTCCTTCCACAATTAAAAAGGATACATTTATGAGACAAATTGAGAGTTTAGAAATCAGGTTTTTTAAAAAGTGTGTTATAAAGGTTAAGTGTTTTATATAGAAAAAGTTAGTTTTAGGTGCTTATAGATGAGAACTGATAGAGTTTCGTTTGCATATGGTAAAATGAGTAAAATATAGCTACTGTCCATGCTCTCTAGCAAATGATACAGGGTGTAATCAGAGCACTCCTCTTACTAGTTAACGGGAAGCTATCATTAACATTGTAACAGATACAGTGAAGCTCACAACCTGTTCACCATTTCTACAATTCTAATATGCTGACATTAGTCCCTTTCCTGTCGAACAATGGCAAGTGGTGATCCACTCGGTCACCACAAGAGGTGACAATAACCAGCCAAGGAGAGGAGTCCTAAAGGGAATCCTCTGTATTCACCAATGCCCACCGCCAGGCAGGATGGACTTGGCCGGCCAGAAAGTCAAGGTCATCTACCACTGACCGTGGCCGCTCAAGTGTAAAAGAGGTACAGAAGGAGCAAGCAAAGTCAGTAGTCTGTCATAGGCAAGGAGGGTAGGCGTCAGTCAGAGCGCAATTCATTAAGTCAGCAGCAAAGTCAAACCAGAACCATACACCAAAAAGTCAACAAGGCGCTAAAGCAGAACAACAACAAGCTGGCAGGGAAAAAGAGGAGGTTTCTAAATAAAGGTCAGCAGGTGACCGGTGATGGGAGATCAGAAGCAACGCTGGCCCTTTAATCTTTAATGAGATGGGTACACACATGCCAAACGAGCAGGAGCAATGAGAGGTGTGAAGCCCAAACTGAGTGGAGGCTGGGAGCATGAGGCGCGTCCGTGTCCGGACCGGGACAGCGACACATCATGACATTTACACTTTTCACTTGTTGTTCAAGGCAGAGGCTGCTGTGATCAAAGCTCTAAGAGAATCAATCTATCACTCCATTTTCAGACCTAATCTTCCAATCGCGTCTTTCTCAGCTGATATTTAGCAATCTCAAAACCTGCTTATATCAACTCCATCTGATCCTTCGTATCTTAAGTTATAACATTTACTGTGCCAGAGATAGCCCAGGACCATCTCCAGAGGTTCAGACACACCTGCGATCATGGCAATGAAGTCCAAAGGACAGTGCACCTCATTGAACCATGCAGAACCTACAAGTGGTCTCAACATTTTTTTTTTTATTTTTTTTTACTTCCAGGCTTAGCGTTAGGTAAAAAAATTGTCAGCAAAGTCCAAAAAAAAGGGCTTAAAGGCGGTTTTGCCACAAAGTAAAATTGAAACGTTGGATGCTGCAAATGAAATAACTTTCATCATTCATCATTCAAAAATTCTGCAGCGTTTTGTTTTAGCTCTCCTATTAGTGATCCATTGTGTTACAGAGCTCGCTCCAGGGATACGACCCGGCTGAAAGAGCTCCTCAGTCCTAGGTCGCACATGCTCGAGACATCACCTCTCCTCTCAGCAGCTACTGAGTGTTTCAACCCCAGGTTGCTGTCATTCTGCTCTCGTCCTCTTACTCCTTAGTAATTAGTCAAACAGCACAAATAAATAAAAAGAACTCAATCAGGTCTGTGCATTGATAATAGAGAAAAAAAAAAAAAACACAGTTTTGGTTCCTGTAGGGATTTGAACCTAGGACCCTTGTGCCTGAGCATAAACTTTACATCCTCACTACTCACAATGCTTTTGACATAAACAACGCTTTCTTTGACTACAGAGAGAGGAAAGGCCTGGTATGTCATCCCTGCTGGTCACATATAGGCTATTCAACAAATCTCACAACGCGCCCCTTCTGAGCATCACAGAGCTGAAAGAGCTGGATGTAGGAGCATGAAATGAGATTGTGGCCAAAACCCCTTTAAAGGGGTACGCCAACTAATATCGCTAGTAAAGGGTTTTGGACAGGCCCATCAGAATGGCGGGGGTGTTACGTTCAACACCGCCACTACCCAGCTGACTGAATGGGCTCCATTCAGGCACTCTTCATTAATAGGCTCCAGAGCTGTACACCTCTAGCGGCGTTGCCAGGCTCAGTTCACATTCATTGGAATAGATTGCGATGCTGTAAGCTGTAAGGCCATTTCACACGCCTGTTTTAAAATGGGACGTATTCAGTCCGTAATGTACGCGCCGTAGAGCGTGAATTACGGCTGGAATCCGTTCCCAGTCATTACGGTAATCCACAGTTCTCATAGAGAACTATGGATTACGTCGCTCCTCTCCCTGCTCGGCGAATCCGCCTGTCGGGGGAGATAATTGCGTGAATTACCAGCGTGTTACACGCACTAGTAATGATAGTCCTATGGCCAGTGAGTGCCGGCCCCCCGCTCCCACTCCGCCCCCGGCCACACGCCGTAATTGCAGGCGTAATTACGCCCCGAAAATAAGCCGTGTGGAACCCAGCCTAACCAGAAACGGCCACTAACATAACTGTTCCCGTATCTCTGTGCCCGTAAAACATGTCTTCAATCAGATAAGCAAAGGAAGGTGTCAGAAACCCCAAGTTATGGGAGGATAAGCATTAATATTTATACCCTAACAAAAGGAGGGGGGGTGGGGGGGTTATGGCACTTAGTAAAATCTCCGGCCCTGGATATGGAGAGGCTTACGCAGCTCTTCACCATTCATGTCTATGGGAGTTCCAGGGACAACCGAGCATATTGGGATATGCATATCATATCATAGATGTGCCCTATATTAGATGATACTGAACTAAAGAGGACTAAGGCCTAGACCCAATGGCCCTTATTGTAGCGCTATGTTCCAGCTCAGAAGCGTACCTCTACAGCAGGGCGTAGGGACAGGGGCTGCCTTCTTGAGGCCACCTCTTTAGGTTGAGGTGATCACTGTGGTTCCCAATTCTCTTTAGGTTCCGTTCTGTAGATGCAAGAGCTTCTTGTTTGTCCATTTGAGGCCGAAATCCACAGGAAATGATCTGGAACTTATGTTCTGTTCATTCTACACAAAGAGACATTTAGAGAGGCTTCCACGGCTCAGATGATTATCCCAGTACAATGAGCGTTTCAGCACCGGGCAGCATGAAGCCCGTTCAGACAAAAGCCCTGATTATTTCTGTATCGTGCATATATGAAGTCCAAGTTCATGCCCCTTTGGCAGCCGCTCCGACCACCGGCAGATAGGCGTGCGGTGCAACCACGGATCAGGCAGCCCTGGGGCCAACCCCAATGAGGTGACACCTACTCGGTATCTGGGCTTCAATGTATACATTGGAAATATTCTCCCTTACATATACACATAGACCTCAGAGCTGAAGGTTTGCTACAAAACATCTCAGCAATCCCCTGCCCACACCCCCATTACAGTTTTATGATCAATGGAGTCATGACACTTCTATGGTGTCATAGATCCTCAAGAGGACAACACGCTTATGGACGCCTAAAAAGCAAGGGAAATCTGATAAAGCCCTTAACTGGATATTGTAGCTGCTGGAGTACTTACCTCTGGTGGCAGCGGGGGTCAGGTTCCACAGAAGAGGTCCCATTCTACTTCCACTGACTGTGCAACATAAAAAAGTTCATCCTTCTTCACCCGCAGGTTCAAGGCCATTTGGGGACGTCAGCCACTTAGCCGGGCACGGCTGCCGTAATTACTTTCAGGGCCGCATACAGCTGAAGCATCTGGGCCGCCCGCCCAACACAAGTTCCTATCAATGAGCCCCATATTTGCTCAATGCCCCAAATGGGAGTACTACCTCTGATATTGCCCGTAGAGCCAGGAGGGCGATGCTGCCCCCCATAGACTTGTTGGCTCCAGCTTCATTAGCCCATATAACACAGTTCTAGCTCTATATAACTTGCTGTATAGGAGAGGAGCACTTAGGGCATGTCCCCACTGCTCGGGTTTTCGGCCGGTTTTTCAGACCGCATGAAAAAACGGCCGAAAAAGAGCACAATGGTGCTCTATGGAAATCCCGTGCAGCAGTCCCCACTGCACGGTCCGGCGGCAATACATCGAGCAAGCACCATCTTCCGTCCGGTTTTCGGACGGAATCGGTGCTTCTCAATGGGAGGGCTGTTCTCCACTCATCGCAGAGAAAAGCCGTCCCCCCCGCGGCCGTGGGGACGGGTGCAAAACAGGACAAATACCGGCCTTATATGTCCTATGCCATGTAAACGCGCCCTTACAGTATATCCGAGACGGGACCTTAAAGGGGTCGTCTCACTACAAGGATCGCTGCTTTTCATGTTAAAGATCTTGCAAAAACAAGTCACTTTGCAATATATGTCCATTAACAGTGTCCTACCTATTCCTAGATATCCCCTCCTGTATGGGCTGCACCAGCTCCTCAGGTCGCTATAGCTACAGACCTGTACAATCTCTCCTGATAGGCTTCCAGCACTGGTTGCTATGGCTACAGACCTGTTCGATCTCTCCCGATAGGCTGCCAGCGCTGGTTGCTATAGCTACAGACCTGTTTGAACACTCCAGACAGGCTGTCAGCTCTCTTAGCTATAGCTACAGACTTGTTCAATCTCTCATGATAGGCTGCCAGCACTGGTTGCTATAGCTACAGACTTGTTCAATGTCTCCTGATAGGCTGCCAGCACTGGTTGCTATAGCTACAGACATGTTCAATCCCTCCTGATAGGCTGCCAGCACTGGTTGCTATAGCTACAGACCTGTTTGATTTCTCCTGATAGGATGCCAGCACTGGTTGCTATAGCTACATACCTGTTTGAACTCTCCTGATAGGCTGCCAGCACTGGTTGCTATAGCTACAGACCTAGCTTCTACTGCAGCCTACTGGAAGCCAGTAAACACGCCCCTGAATTCAAAGTGAAACCAAGATAACAGGACTGAGGTGAGGCCAATCAATGTAGTGAGACAACCCCTTTAACTTCCAATATCTAGAACTAATCAGTACATTACATGAGATAACACATACTGTAAACTCAGCATAGAGCACTGTCCTCTGTAACCACATCAGCATATCCTACAGATAGGAGCGCGCCATTATCACAAAAACGTGCTCTGTACTCTGACCATACTGTAAAGTCTCGGGAGCCGCCAACCAGCGCCAGGTGACGTAACCGTCTCCACACAGGACGTCCGCGGCTCGCCCCTGCCCTTCACCGGAGATTAACACATGTAAACTCTAGAGAATCGGAGATTAGGAGCCCAGACCTATAAATCATACAGGGAAGAAGGGATTAGCAGCCCAGCTCTGCATATTAACCCCTTCCAGATGCATGGTCAGAATCTTTTGGCTTTTTGTTTTTTGTTTTTTTCCTCCCCAACTTCCAAGAGCCAGAAGTTTGTTTTTTTATATTTGCCATCTACAGAGACAAAGGAGGGCTTGTTTTTGGCATGAAAAGAGGTCATTTTCATTGGTGATATTGACCGTACTGTATACTGTACTGGAAAACCCAATGGGGTAAAATGGGAAAAAATATACTTGCACTATGTTGTTGTTTTAAAACTAGTACTTGTAGTCCCCCTTAGGTCTTTGGGCCCCTTAGCAAATAAACGAAAGATGGACCAAGTCTGGTCTTTTTAATAAAAAGAAGTGCTAAGTGGTGGCTATAGAAGCCCTTAAAAAGGGTTCCCGGGTGCCTGTAAAACCCTTTTGGGATCCCGTGATCTTTTTTGGGGGGGGGCGGCGGACGGGGGGAAAAGCGGAAAAAATATCATTAGACGAGTTGTTGTGGTAACTAACTCTCAAGGGCCCCCAAGGGATTTTGGCCACTTATATTGCAAGGATAATGCATAAAAGTCAGTATACTGGTCTTATTAAAAAACAGAAGTGTTAGTCTTGGTGGCTATAGAAGCCTTCACTAGGCTTCCGGCTGCCATGTAAACCATTTGGCATCCTGTGATCTTGTTGTGGGGGCGGCGGACGGGAGGGAAGAGCGGAGCACAGCACCATTCCTTATTCATTTAGACGAGTCTAGAGCTGGTGGTCCCCAACTCCTCAAGGTCCACCAACAGGTCATGTTTTCTGGCTTTCCTTAGTATTGCACAGGTGATATCATTATAGTCAGTGCATTCTGTGGGTGATCCTCAAAACATGACCTGTTAGTGGGTCTTGAGGACTGGAGTTGGGGAGCCCTGGTCTAAAGGGTTTAAGAGCTAGGACCGGAGACAGCTCAGATCCCTGTTGTTTGCAGCCGGTATCAGATGTAATTAACCGCCTCCACCTGTCACCTATGGAGCGGGCTCAGTGAGTGAGACGGCTCCATAACAATACACAGGTCAGTAAGGAGTAATACACAGTTAGGCTATGTTAACACAATACGCCGTGTGTTTCGAGAGCTCGCGCTGACCAGCGCGTACTCCTGAGGCACGGGGGAGGCTGGCAGCCCGCCGGCCCCATAGACATGCATTACTTGAGGCGTGTAATCGCCGTGAATAATTGACATGTCACTTATTTCCCCGTGCATACAATACAATCGTATTGTATGCTTGGGGGGGACGAGGCGTTATCCATAGTTCTCTATGAGAGCTGTGGATTACCGTAATTGCGGGATGAGGGGGCGCATTTTGCAGCATATTAAGCGCAATACACGGCGAAATACGCCCGCAATTATGCCTGAAAATAAGCCATGTGAACATACCCTTACGCCACATTATTATGACTAGCAGCTAACATCCGGAGTCACCAGGATGTGTAGCAAGGACAGCAGCTAGATGGGCCGGTGGTGACTCAATAAGGTCCTAGTAGGATGTCACAAGTATATGAAGCCGTGCTGACTGCAGAGCATCACAAGCCAACCTCATTTTGAAGAGTTTCGGGGGTCCATTTTGGGGTTTTTTGTTTTAGAATGCAGCTGCTTGTGTAATTAAACGGGTTTTCCCATTGCACATTCATCGGATATGCCATCCAAGTGTGATAGGTGTGGGGCACTTATCTCAAGAACAAGCCCCTGAAACTCTCCATTCAGAACGCAAGCACCACCTTCCCTTGGTTCTGAACGGAGACCTTTGGGGGTTGGTTCCCGAGATAGGTGCGGGTCCTAACTCAATATCACTGCAAACTAAATTTTCCTGCTAAAATAGAACTTTTAATAATTCAATTAAAATATACAAAATAAACCCTTATATAACCATACTACAAGGTGTCCAACCAATATATACCAAAAGAGTAACAGAGGGAAAAAGCACACTGTGAGTCCCCTCTAAATCTTGTCTGGCAGCAGGGTAATCGCCCTGAAAAGAGTGGCACCTCTTTATAAGACAGACTAGATATCTCTATAATTACCCAAAAAAAAGTCACCAGCACTCCCAAGGGATAGGTGTTGGGCACTTATCTCAAGAACAAACCCCTGAAACTCTCCATTCAGAACGCGAGCACCACCGCCCCTCGGTTCTGAACTGAGACCTACGGGGCTGGTTCAAGAGATGGGTGCGGGTCCTAACTCCAATTGATATGCCATCAAGGTTTGAGGTGGGAGCCCACCTTTAACTCTAATTTGCAGTACAGGTGAAATTCTAGTTAATTGAGAAATGCATGCGTTGTTGATGACAAAAACACAACGGGAGAACCCACCCCAAGCCCTCCCCATACAGCCAGTCTATGCAATACAGAGGAACACAAAAACACGCGCCGTGCAAATGTCAATCGCTGCAGACTATGACGTAGCCAACAAAAGGGACATTTAAGATTCAACGACAAACGGAAGCGAAGGACTGATTTCACCAATTACTGAAAGACAAAGGAGACAATGAACCATAGACGAAGGCAGAGCAGAAAGTGCCGAGAGTCAGAGAAAACAACCAATGACAAATATCTAGAAGAAACTAAAATATCTACAAGTAAAAAAAAAGCAAAACACACAATGAAAGTTACAAATAACAGGAACAGTGCACAAAGCTTCAGTCAATGGCCCCCAAACAGCCACTCGCTTCATTGACACAAGCCCGGGGCAGTAAGATAACCGAATGAAGGAATCAGATTCAATAAGAGCAGCACGCACCAGTGAGGAAGCCTCTGGGACATCCTTAAACCTCCGCGGTCTTGTCACCGCTTTGCTTGGGATGAGCACATGTGTAATGGCGGAGGGCGTTGCCTCTAATACCGTAGCCACAATCATTTGAATCATAAAAAGTCATTATGTGCGGCTTCTGATAAAACTGAATGACACAAGCTGGCCGGACGAGTCTGCAGACAAGAAGAGATTTATTAACCCCTTACCGGCAATGACCGTATGGAGCTATGGAGTGGGACCATTCGCTGAGCCCGCTCCATGAGCAGCGGGTGCCACCAGCCACTAACAGCTGAGGTCGGAGCCATTCCTCCCTGCGATCACCACCGCGGGTTACCATGCCATGGCGTATCAGAATGAAACTGGTGCATCCAAGAACAAATAGAACGGAACAATTCTGAGCTTCCTACAGTACATATACTGCTGCGAGAACCCTATCGGATTGGGACGTTGGCGTCACCTTCTCCAATGGGGCTTCATGAACCCTGACTTATTAAAGGATTTCCTGAGCTTCTCAAGTTAATATGAGACTGTTAGGCTATGTTCACACGGCTTAACTGCAGGACGTAATTACGCCCCGCAATTACGCCGTGTGGACGGGGGCGGGAGGGGGACTGAGCAGGGGGCCGGTACTTCGCCGGCCCATTGACTTGCATTACCAGCGGCGCGTATACGCTGCTGATAATTCACATGTCACTTTTCTCCCCCCTCGGTGGCTTCGCCAAGCAGGGAGAAGAGACATAATCCATAGTTCTCTATGAGAACGTGATTACCGTAATGAATGGGCCGTTTTCTGCCCGTAATTTGCGCACTCCTGCGCGTAATTATGGACCGAAATACGACCCATTTTAAGCCGTGTGAACATGGCCTAAGAGGGCTTTCCCAAGGCAGATTTGGACGCTGTTTTGGACTCTGTTTTCAGAGCGTTTCCTCGCCCAAAACGCCCCCAGTTAACTTCATTGGTTCCGATGTAAAACCTCATTGTAGTTCACACACGACGAGGTTTTTACACGCTTCTTTGGAAGTGCTGAAAAAGAAGCGTCATGTCAATTCTTGAAGCGTGTTATAGACGCGTTTTTGGAGCATTTTTTGACCTGCCTATTAATTTGTGTGGGTGAAAACCTCGACTAAAAATGTGCCGAGAATCGGGTCTAAAACCTCTTTTAAAGAAGCGTCTTTCAGGCGATGTTGTGATGCTGTTTTGGGAGCGGAAACACTCAGAAAACCGCAACAAAATCAGCCATGTGAGCATACCCTAAGGCTATGTTCCCACAGCTAATTGCAGGGTGCTCGGGAGCTCACAGCGGCCCCACAGACACACACTACTTGCGGCGCGTAAGCGCCGTGAATAAATGACATGTCAATTATCTTCCCGCGCCTACAATACGATCGTATTGTATACGCAAGGAGAGGATGCGTAATCCATAGTACTCTATGAGAGCTATAGATTACCGTAATGATTGTGGCGAATTTCTCTCGTATTACAGCGAATTACGCTATCAATACGTGGCAAAGTGCATCACAAAATAAGCCGTGTGAACATAGCCATAGAGTGCTTTCACAAGTAGCTGTTTTTTAGTACGTTTTTCAGATACTTTTTTAATTTCTACCCAAAAAAGGCATAAAAAAAAACAACACACTGTGGGAAAGCAGCCTAAAATGTACTGGAGTTTCCAATTTGTATATGTATATCAGACAGGACATTAAAATCAGAGTTGATCCCAATATGCATGCTTGACAAAGAGGAGGTCATCTCTGGGAAAGGTTGCATAGGTGTGCACTCTGCTCGCAACGCGACTTCTCCTGATCAGTCATTCCAGACTGTGCATGAATGGAGATGGGTGGAATGACATTCACACTCCCTAGAAGTTGGAGTAGTCCAATGTTTTTCTATTTTTTGGAGTGATGTGGAATTCTATGTCTGAAAAGTGACTAATATGTAATTAGAAATAAAGTGATGTATTAGTATTGATGGTCTATTACATGTATTGAAGCATAATGTGGAGCTGAGAGGAGGCTCTTAGGTGGACCAGTAGTAGTGGGTACTCAGTGAAAGATTGGCAAAGGCCTCGTCTCCACAGCGCTAGTTTTTAGTTGGATTTTTAAGTGGATTCAGTATTTATAATCTGCAAAAATCCGATGTACAAGTGTCCCATAACATGCATAAGATAATCGACTGAGACCGTGGCCATAGATTCATAGGAAAGATCAACTGTTAACCATTTTGCCCCATAGACGTATATAATGAAAATCCGACTGTAACCAGTGCCCATAGACCCAATAGAAAATCCACTGTAACAAGTGCCCATAGACTGCAATAGAAAATCCGACCTTAACCGTTGCCCCATAGACTTCAATAGAAAAGTCAACTGTAACCATTGCCCCATAGACCGCAATAGAAAATCCGACTGTAACCAGTGCCCCATAGACCTCAATAGAAAATCCGACTGTAACCAGTGCCCCATAGACCTCAATAGAAAATCCCACTGTAACCAGTGCCCCATAGACCGCAATAGAAAATCCGACTGTAACCAGTGCCCCATAGACTGCAATAGAAAATCCAATTGTAACCAGTGCCCCATAGACTGCAATAGAAAATCCAATTGTAACCAGTGCCCCATAAACTTCAATAGAAAATCCAATTGTAACTAATGCCCCATAGACTTCAATAGAAAATGCGACTGTAACCAGTGCCCATAGACTTCAATAGAAAAACCGGCTGTAACCAGTGCCCATAGAACGCAATAGAAAATCCAACTGTAAAACCAGTGCCCATAGACTTCAATAGAAAAACCGGCTATAACCAGTGCCCATAGAACACAATAGAAAATCCAAGATGTAGTCTACACAGCTCAATTTTTGTCGATTTCAAACACGCTTATCAGCACTTAAAGTTAAGGCAGCCGAAAAACGACTGCAAAATCCACTTCAACAACCGTGGTACGGCGACCAGAAAATGTTACCATGGCTGAAGCCATGGGTCGTTCTACATGACATGGGTTTACAGTCGGTTTTTGATGTGGATTTGGATTTTGAAAACCATCCCCATAAAACTGATTAGAAAATCCGAGCTGTAGTCTTTGAATTTCATAAAACTTAGAATATGTTTAATCTTTCATTGTATTTCACTTTGAAAATGGCGGAAAATTTACTATAAAAGTCACTCAGATGGTCAAATCCGAAAACATTAAAAAAGCAAAAAAACAAAAATACAGTTCAAATAGTCATTGAATTCTGAATTAGAATCTATCAAGTGCTCTTTGGCGTGTAAATGCAGCTTAACCAAGGCTTTCATAGCCGTCATGCTAATGTTTCCCTTACTTCCTGTCCTAGGCAGGAAGTAATAGAACTGCTATCTTTGTACACCCTTCTGCATTATTAACATGATACAGAAGGGTGTACAAGCGATCGAGTCCCATTGTGTTCAAGTATCCTACAGGGACTGAATGTGCAAGTGAAAAAAATCATTAAAAAATTAGTTTAACTCCTTAACAACCGCCCGCCGACTTTAGACGTCGCTGCAGACATCGGAGTTTGCGGCTCCGGGCACCGCAGCTGCGCTGAGATTGGGGCTGTACTACACAGCCCTGATCCCAGAGCATCTCCTGCAAGCACTGGGGAGCGGAGGAAAACCTCCGCGTCCCGGTACTTTTACCCTTTCATTGCCGCGGATCGTCACCGCAGCGCAATCAAAGGGTTTCTCTGCTCTGTCGGGTGATTGGAACTCCCGGTGACCCAACAGAGCCCGGGAACCGTCTCCACAGTCAGCCCTGGGGACCTAGGGTAGCCCCTGGACTGTCCGTGTAACAAGCCAGTGACCAGGACACACTGTGAGCTGTCCTGATCACTGCCTGTATCAGACTGGCACAGATTATAATGTATTAGCATATATGAATATGCTAATACATTACTAAGTGTAAAAAAAAAAAAAAAAAAAAATGTAAACAGTTCTCCCTTCAGGGGATTTAAAAAACAGAGTTAAGAAAAAATTTAAATAACTGAAAAGGTGTAAAAAGTGAATAAAAAAATAATAAATATTTAATAAAATATAATTGTACATATATTACACACACAAAAAAAACCTACACATATTAGGTATCCACACGACCGTAATAACCTGTAGAAATAATCTTACAAGTTATTAAGTGTGAAATGTGAATGGTGTTAAAAAAAAAATAAAAACTGCAATTATTTATAAGTGAACTTAAACTATTCCCCCATAAAGTACAACTCGTCTCGAATAAAACAAGGCCTCATACAAGTGCGTCATTGAAAAAATAAAAAAGTTACAACTGTTGAAACGCAAAGAGGCAAAAACTAAAAAAACGTTCTGGTCATTAACTGCTTTTCAGGCGTTGGGCTTAAGGGGTTAATCCCCCCTCTCTTTTGCCATTTTCCAAATAATAAAATAATAAAAATAAAAAGTGAGTAAGTGGTGTCGCCGCGTCCGTAAAAGTCTGATCAAAACATAACGTCATTGATTCCGTACGCTGCATACTATAGAAGAGAAAAAATTCTAATGTCAAAATTGTTTTTGGCTATTTGACGTCCCCTAAAAATTCAAATAAAAAGTGATCATAAAGGTTTAATGTATTGTAAAATGGTAACAATATAAACTATACTTCAGCCTGTTAAAAAAAATAGTCCTCGATTAGGTCCATAGGTGAAAGTTATTGGTCACAGAAAATGGCGCTGCATCAAAAATGTAAGAAATAGAGAAGGTTTTTATGATTTTAAAAGTACTAAAACATAAAAAAAAAACGACAGATTTGGCATCACTGGAATCGCACCACAGCTAACACATCATTTATACCGAAGCGTGAACACCATAAAAAAAAAAAACCTGCAAACAGGACGCAAGGATATTTTTTTCACCCTTCATCATGCATTGAATTTTTTTTCTATTTTCCCAGAATACTCTATGGTGTGGTCAATAGCGACATTAAAAAGTGCATCTTGTCCCGCACAACAAATGCCTTCATATGTCTATGTCTAAAGAGTTACGGCTTTTGAAAGCGAGGAGGAATAAAACAAAGCGGCATAAGTCTCTTCTCTTTATACCACATATTGGTCGTCTCACCTTACAACCCCTATGTTGTTGCTCCAAATGTTCAGCTGCCACAATTAACCAATGTGACGCATTTCACGCGTCCGCTCAGTCGGGTCCCTCCTCAGGAGAGCGCCAAAAGTGTCCAAAATGCCTTAGACCTCCGTCAGCTCTGGCCAGAATTCTCCCGCACGCTGCTTAGTACAACTCCTCTAATACGTTTACATTACAGAGCGTGAAACGCAAGGAAACCTGTGGATTATCCTGATGACATAGGTGTGGCGTGACTAAGCTGAACCTCCGCACACGAAGGGCCACAGGGCATCCCTTAATGAGGAGTTACTAAAATAAAAACCAAGCCCAAGCGACTGGCGCGTCACCTGAGATTTTTTTTTTTACTGTCAGTCAACTGTGAATCCAACCCGTGAGAACAAACCGTACGGATCCCTACACACAGGACTTAAAGGGGTTGTCTCACTACATTGATTCATCTCACCTCAGTCCTGTTCTCTTGGTTTCATTTTGAATTCAGGGGCGTGTTTACTGGTTTCCACTAGGCTGCAGTAGAAGCCAGGTCTGTAGCTATAGCAACCAGTCCTGGCAGTCTATCATGAGAGATCAAACAGGTCTGTAGCTATAGCAACCAGTGCTGACAGCTTATCAGGAGAGATTGAACAGGTCTGTAGCAACCAGTGCTGCAGCCTATCATGAGAGATCACACAGGTCTGTAGCTATAGCAACCAGTGCTGGCAGCCTATCAGGAGCGATCAAACAGGTCTGTAGCTATAGCAACCAGTGCTGGCAGCCTATCAGGAGAGTTGAAAGAGGTCTGTAGCTAAAGCGACCAGTGCTGGCAGCCTATCAGGAGAGATCAAACAGGTCTGTAGCTATAGCAACCAGTGCTGACAGCCTTTCAGGAGAGATCAAAAAGGTCTGTAGCTATAGCCACCAGTGCTGGCAGCCTATCAGGAGCGATGGAACAGGTCTGTAGCTATAGCGACCAGTGCTGGCAGCCTATCATGAGAGATGGAACAGGTCTGTAGCTATAGCGTCCAGTGCTGGCAGCCTATCAGGAGAGACTGAACCAGTCTGTAACTATAGCAACCAGTGCTGGCAGCCTATCAGGAGAGAATGAACCAGTCTGTAGCTATAGCGACCAGTGCTGGCAACCTATTAGGAGAGATCAAACAGGTCTGTAGCTATAGCAACCTGAGGAGCTGATGCAGCCCATACAAGAGGGGATATCTAGGAATAGGTAGGACACTGTTAATGCACACATATTGCAGTGACTTGTTTCTGCAAGATCCCTGTAGTGAGACAACCCCTTTAAAGAACACCTGTGACATTGTTTTTGCATCCTTACAACTGTCACATCCTTCTCTGTGGCCTCCCGTCTAGCACTCTTGCTCCCCATCAATCCATCCTCACCTACCTGATGCAGAATGAAATCTAATATGGAAACAGACCAAAGCCGTGGATTTTACATCTATATGATGGTCCTTTCTATTGCGGAGATGTTGCAGATTTGTCAGGAATTTTCTCCATTGAACCCAAACAATAAATCTGCACTCAATGTTTAAAGGGAATGTGTCATCAAAAAAGGAGTCATTATTTAAGTCCCATTTTTATGTTAAACACATATTTTAGGAATTTTTGGTTGGTTTTTTTGTAATTTTTCATATCACTTTCAATATTTTTTAATAATTCTTAAGTCCTGCAGTTTTCACTTTCGCCACTAGGCCTTGTTTGCACTGATTTAACAACAGTCAGAGAGATGCTTTACAGCAGCTTCATGCACATAGGAGACTTAAGACTGACTCAGTCCCATTGACTTCTATAGGAGAGTTTTCTAGTCATGCTCTGTGACATGGGAAGGGGAAGTCACTGTGCAGGGAGGTGAAAGGGTGAA
Organism: Phyllomedusa bahiana; assembly: GCA_025379985.1. Classification (NCBI taxonomy): domain Eukaryota; kingdom Metazoa; phylum Chordata; class Amphibia; order Anura; family Hylidae; genus Phyllomedusa; species Phyllomedusa bahiana. The sequence continues at coordinate 64,994 of JAODAL010005872.1, forward strand.
CTGTGACTATCTCCTCTTGTGACTGGTGGATCCTGTGTTATCTATTCACACTGGTGTCTCCTTTCAGTTGACCCTCTTTGTGCTGATAATGAGCAGACAACTGAGAATCTTTCTGTACAGAACAGGAAGTGTCAGACTATTATTGGGCTTAGTGGCCAAAGTGAAAACTGCAGGACTTAAAGGGGTTGTATCATTACATTAAATGGTCTCCAGAATAAGGGGACAGTGAAAACAAGCAACTTAGCAATTGGATGTCATTAGCAAAGCTGTCTTGTTTTCACAGGATCCCTTATCTTCGTTTTGTGTAAACACAGTTCACCAGTGCTGATCGGATCCCCCCTCCTTTCATTTCATCGGCTGCCGGCTCTACTAATTTACATTTTGTCTGGCCCCCGGTCATATTCACAGGAGCGCGCATTCCTGCCTCTCTCACTCAGAATAAAAGGCCGGGAGCATTTCACTCTGCACAGCCAGAATAAATACAATAACACTGCAGCTGCTTCTACAATCAGAAAACAGCTGAATTGTGCCTCGGTGCCTAAATGCTCCTGCGTATAACATAGCAGGGAGATCTGTGCTGCTCAGTATGAATTCATAGAAGACTTGATTCAACTGTAACAAACCTCCAGCTGTGAGAGAAGAGATCAGTGCTCTGAGTTCATAGAAGGCTGTCTAGACTGAATGCAGGGCTTTGGTATGTAAACAGCTCTTACAAAATAATACTGCATAGGGAAAGGAATGACAGTGTCATGTGGGGGGGGGAGCACACTGACTCGGGAGCGAGCATAAACAGTGAAGGGGGGAGATGAAACACCCAGCTGAGAGGGAAAGAAACGCCCCTGGATTTCAGGAAATGAGAGAATCAAGCTTCAAGAAAACAGCCGAACTGATGAAGCAAAACATCCCCTTTAAGAATGATTAAAAAATATTGAAAATGATATGAAAAAAAAATATATAACCAAAAATTCTTAAAAAATGTGTTGAACATAAAAATGGGAGTTAAACAATAAGTCATTTTTGATGACACCTTCCCTAAACCATTGTGGAATTCGCTCTGGAAATGTTCTGGATCCGCTTTAAAATCCGCAACCACGAATTCTGAATACATTGAGTTTTCTTTCTTTCTTTCTGCTTCAGAATCCACACTTGGTCTTCATCAACGTCTGCATTGGTGCAGATTTGTCACCAAGGATTTACTTCCAGAGATGCTATAGATCAGGGGTCTGCAACATTGGCTCTCCAGCTGTTGGGAAGCTACAACTCCCATCATGCATTTATATAATCTATACCAGTGGGCATGATGGGAGTTGTCGTTTCCCAACAGCTGGAGAGCTGACGTTGCAGACCCCCTTCTGTAGATGTTCCTGCTGTTTAAGTGTCCCCCTCTTGTTAGATGATGGTGATGAATGGCCGCAGGCTTGGAAGTTGCAGAACCTCCACTCTGTTAGATTCATTAATTACAACAGTGATTCCTGGTATTAATATCTATTTAATTCTACAATAAAATTACAGAAGACAAATATCGAGACGTTCCGGCTCCAATAAACCTTCATTATTTGTCTGGAATATTTGGTTTCCCCCCGAAAACAATCCATTAATACCAATTTGGAGCCTCGCGTTGGTTTCCTGATTCGCACAACGGTAAAGAGCTTCTCGCCAGAGTCCATTACCTTCCCCTTAATGGGTCTTGTAGATAAAGCTTTCTGACGAGAAGCTACAGAATCCCACATGAAACGTTCCAGCACGGAAGAAGTGCAAACCATTAACGGAAGCGGCAAAGTCACCGGCGGGCGGAAGACGGGGCAGACGACGGAAGGAGCCGAGTGCTCGTATTACGGAGCATACTGAACCCTACCGCAAAACATGCCTCTGCTCAAATTGGCAGGAGATGGGGCTAAAACTGACTGGGAATGCCCCCCGATTAACAGGGAACGCCCCTGGACTGCCTAGGAATACTCTTTGGCCGCCTGGGAACGCCCCTGAGCTGCCTGGGAACGCCCCTGAGACATATAGGAATGCCCTGGGACATATAGGAATGCCCCTGAGGTGCCTGGGAACACCATGGGACATATGGAATGCCGCTGACTGCCTGGAATGCCTGGGACATAAAAGAAGCCCTGGACATATAGGAAGCCCCAGGCTGCCTGAATGTCTGATGACTGGGAACACCCTGGGACATATAGGAATGCCCTGAGTCCTGGAACCCATGGACAATAGAATGCCGGAACTTCTGGGAATGCCCTGGGACATATAAGAACGCCCCTGGGACATATAGGAATGCCCCTGAGCTGCCTGGGAATGTCTCTGAACTGACTGGGAACACCCTGTGACATATCTGAATGTCCCTGAACTGACTGGGAATGCCCCTGGGACATATAGGAATGCCCCTGAGGTGCCTGGGAACACCATGGGACATATAGGAATGCCGCTGAACTGCCTGGGAATGCCCTGGGACATATAGGAACACTCCTTAACTGCCTGAGAATGCTGGAGGGCCACCTAGGAAAGGCTCCAGGTCGACCAGCATTACCCAGGACCCCCCATTTTGGCCAAGATTTGCAAATGCCCCACCTTTTAGGGGTCTACTCTGTGGGCCACTAGAAATCCTTTGGCGCAAGTGACCTGCTACAGCTACACATACAACACTGGAAGAGCCCGTCTGAATAATGAATGCTCTCAGAATAAGTATATGAATATAGAAAGAACAGAAATGTCAGTGAAGAAACCAGCGCCGAGGTGCTTAGAGTATAATAGCTGTAACTTCCTCTAATATCCAGTAAGAGAGTGAAGCACTTTACCCTGTAACCAAATAACGAACTACAGCAACACGAAGGAAAACTTATCTGTGGAAACCTGAGAAGACTCAACAAGCGACGGACACCACAAGAGGAGAGACTCCTTATGCTACAGCTCAGTAAAATTATCTACTAAATATGGTGGCCATAAGGCATCAGGGCCCCCATACAGCTAATGCATCGGGGCCCCCACGCAGGTAAAGGCATAAGGGGCCCCCACGCAGCTAAAGGCATACTGGGCCCCAACGCAGGTAAAGGCATATGGGGCCCCCACGCAGCTAAAGGCATAAGGGGCCCCCACGCAGTTTAAGGCATAAGGGGCCCCCACGCAGTTTAAGGCATAAGGGCCCCACAGCAGTTTAAAACATAAGGGAAACCCCCAGCAGATTAAGGCATAAGGGGCCCCCACGCGTTAAGGCCATAAGGGCCCCCACGCAGTCTTAATGCATAAGGGGCCCCCACGAACATTATAGGCATAGGTGCCCCCACGCAGTTAAGGCATAAGGGCCCCCACAGTTTAAGCATACAGGGGCCCCCACGCAGTTTAAGGCATAAGGGGCCCCCACGCAGTTAAAGGCATAAGGGGCCCCCACGCAGTTAAAGGCATAAGGGGCCCCCATACAGCTAAGACGTCAAGGCCCCAACCATCATTAGCTCCTATCTTGTACAATATCAGCGAGTCCCTTTTTTTTAATAAAATGTGACCAGGGCCACTGAGTATTACTGCTCTGATGGGGGCCCTTTATCTGGAGTGCACTTAGCGGAATGCACTTATGGAGCGGTTCACACACTGTTTTGCCGTCCATCGTTGGTATCCATTAGGTTACCATGAAAAAGGACCCCAGGCACATCCACTATTTTGTACAGAAGAAACGTCTGTCCCCCCCTAGCACGTTTCCTTAGAATATCTCATATTAGAGGAATCCAACAACCAAAATCCACAATTTCGGCACAGAAGAAACTACCGCTATCCCCCAGCATTTGTCTTTAGGACATTTCATGTTAGTGGAAACAATCCAAAATCAAACATCCATAATTCTGTGCATTAGAATCTTCCACTTTGCTTTTGGACATCTCATGGCAGAGGAAGCAAACAATCCAAATCCACAATTATGCACAGAAGAAAACTACCGCCACCCTCTTACACTGTCCTTTAGGACATCTCACGTAAGTAGAAGCAAACTGAAGAAACTACCGCCTTTCTGTACAGAAGAAAACTACCGCCATCCCCTAGCACTTTGCTCCCTTTGCCATGAGATGTCCTAAAGCGAACAACCCAAACCCACAATTCTGCACAGAAGAAAACTACCGCCACCCCCTAGCACTTTGTTTCCTCTGCCATGAGATGTTCTAAAGCCAACATCCACAATTCTGCACAGAAGAAAACTACCGCCACCCTCTTACACTGTTGTTTAGGACATCTTACGTAAGTAGAAGCAAACAGAAGAAACTACCGCCTTTCTGTGCAAAAGAAAACTACCGCCATCCCCTAGCACTTTTCTATGGGACATTTCATGTTAGTTTCTTCTTGCGGATTTGGACTGTTCCCTGTGAATTTTGCTTTAGAACAAATCATGTTAGAAGAAACAAACAGTAAAAATCCACAATTTTCTGCAGAAAAAAAAAAAACTACCGCCATCCCCTAGCACTTTTCTGTGGGATATTTCACGTTAGATTCTTCTTGTGGATTTGGATCGTTCCTCTCCCTGTGCTTTTTGCTTTAGTACAAGTCATGTTAGAAGAAACATAGTTACATATAGTTACTTAGTACGGTTGAAAGAAGTTCAACCAAAGGTGGGGAAAATGTGGGTGAGGGAGAGGGACAAGGACTTTAAGCCCAACCTCACCACTGGTGAATGCCCTGAAACCCACAAGGCAAGAAGCAATCTGCTCCAGTGGAGACCAAACAAACAAATAAAAATCCACAATTCTGTGCAAAAGAAAACTACCGCCATCTCCTAGCACTTTGCTTCCTCTGCCATGAGATGTCCTAAAGCGAACAATCCAAACCCACAATTCCGCACAGAACAAACTACCGCCACCCCCTAGCACTTTGCTTCCTCTGCCATGAGATGTCCTAAAGCTAACAATCCAAACCCACAATTCCGCACAGAACAAACTACCGCCATCCCCTAACACTTTTCTGTGGGACACTTCATGCTAGTTTCTTCTGTGCAGACTTGTGGATTTGGGCTGTCCCCTGTGCTTTTTGCTTTAGAACAAGTCATGTTAGAACAAACAAAACAGTAAAAATACACAATTCTGTGCAGAAAAAAAAATCTACCGCCATCCCCTAGCACTTCTCTTCAGCACAACTCCTATCCCAGTGGTTGAAACATCCTGGAAATCCAGATTCCTCCATGGCCAACAACCTAGGACTGCTGCCATCTCCAGAAATATTGTGTAACAGCTCCAGGTTAAGCTAAACTATAAGTAACATTGTATAGAAAGCAACTGAACACAGTGTTAGTCCCCATCTCCGGACGCTCATAATCCTGCACTTATGGGGCAACTTTGTTTTTTTTTTTTTAAATAAAAACCTAAAAAAAAGTCAAAGGCAACCTCCTGGAGGCGTCACCGTTACCTTGCGATGTACAGAGGTGCTGCATGGAAGGTCTTCATCTTCCTCCCGGTCTTCAGTAGAACCTGAGCTACAGAGGAGCAGAGTCATCTTCCCGTCATAAATGGTTCATGCAGGTTGGAGCTTCTGCTTTGCACTGACACATGCTCGGGCCTATGGGGCTTCTGCTTTGCACTGACACATGCTCGGGCCTATGGGGCTTCTGCTTTGCACTGACACATGCTCGGGCCTCTGGGGCTTCTGCTTTGCACTGACACATGCTCGGGCCTATGGGGCTTCTGCAGAGGCTGCAGCATCAGAGACGTCAGCATCATCGAGCGCCTGCCGAGCCCTCTCCTGCAGGCTCATGGGCTGATGGGACTGGCTGCACGCTCACGCCACAACAGACGGCGAGAATTAGGAAATCACAAGACGGGATTTGCTGCTATTAATCACCAAAGGAAGAAAAAAACCTGCTGTGACGGCACAACTACATGAGCACTAGGTGGCCGGTGGTTATACTCACACATACACAAGAGAAGCAACAATGATAGCAATACTTAGGTACTGCTACAGTCAGGACATGGGGCAGTGCTGGATATTAGGGAAGAGAAAAAAAAAAAAAAGACAACCCCTTCAAACCACCCCCCAAATCCTGAACATTGCCTTACAAAGAGGCATCGCCCCTGCAAACATTGGGATCCATTAAAGGGGTTGTCTAACTACACTGATTTGTCCTGTTTTCTTGGTTTCATTTGGAATTCAGGGGCGTGTTTACTTGTTTCTACTAGGAGGTAAGTAGCTATAGCAACCAGCGCTGGCAGCCTATCATGAGCGATAGAACAGGTCTGTAGCTATAGCAACCAGTGCTGGCAGCCTATCATGACAGATTGAACTGGTCTGTAGCTATAGCAACCAGTGCTGGCAGCCTATCAGGAGAGATCGAACAGGTCTGTAACTATAGCAACCAGTGCTGGCAGCCTATCAAGAGAGATCGAACAGGTCTGTAGCTATAGCAACCAGCACTGGCAGCCTATCAGGAGAGATTGAACAGGTCTGTAGCTATAGCAACTAGTGCTGGCAGCCTATCAGGAGAGATCAAACAGGTCTGTAGCTATAATGACCTGAGGAGCTGATGCAGCCCATACAAGAGGGGATATCTAGGAATAGGTAGGACACTGTTAATGGACACATATGGCAAAGTAACTTGTTTTTGCAAGATCTTTAACATAAAAAGCAGCGATCCCTGTAGTGAGACGACCCCTTTAAAGAACACCTTTGACATTGTTTTTGCATCCTCACAACTGTCACATCCCTCTCTGTGGCCTCCCAGCTAGCACCCTTGCTCCCCATCAATCCATCCCCAACTCCGCTGCCCGTCTTGTCCTCCTCTCTCCCCTCTGCCAATTCCTACACTGGCTGCCTATTGCCCAGTGCTTTAATTTCAAGTTCGTAACCCTGACCTACAAGGCTCTCCATGACCTCTCTCCTCCATACATCTCTGCTCTAATCCAGATATCTCCCCTCACGCACTCTCCGCTCCTCACAGGACCTTCTCCTCTGATCTCCCCTTATCAGCTCCTCACACAACCGTCTCCAAGACTTCTCCCGTGCTTCCCCCACACTCTGGAACTCACTGCCTCAACACATCAGACTCTCCTCCACTCTCACCAGCCTCAAAAACAACCTGAAAACCCATCTCCTCATGAGCCTATAACCAACAATAACCCCGCTGCCCCCCACAAACATGTCTGCCCCTCACCTCCTGTCTCCTTCCTCCTCCTTGTAGATTATAAGCCCTCGCAGGCAGGGTCGTCTCCCCCTTTGTACTTGCGGTTTGTCATTTATCATTGTACTTTGTCTGACATTTTATGAATGTGACCCCCCCCCCCCTAGGATAACAATAATAATAACATCTCCCAACAGGTCTGTGTGAATAAATCCTAGACCCCAAATCTGCAGCCTCTTCTCTTATACCTCTGGGTTGTGCTGTCCCTCTGGTACTCATCTTAGAAATATATTACTGAATCTGTCAGGTGGGTGTTACCATTTAACGTTGTCAGAGGGGTGTGTCCCTGCCCACATTGACTGTCAGCACTGAATGGTCAGACTGTGCGGGGACCCGCCCCCAGTTGGTAACACCCAGCTGACAGGTTCAGGAATATATTTCTAGGAGGCAAAGTAGAAGAACAGCACAACCCAGAGATATAAGAGAAGAGGCTGCAGGATTGTTATATCACAGCTGCACAGAGGATGTCAGCAGCAGCCGCAGCTCCTCTATAGGAAGAGGGCGAGATACACAACTAGGCTGCGTCCCCACTGCACAGGACAAATATCGCTCGGTTTACCAGACTGCTATTTGTCCGGTTTTGCGGTCGTCCCCATGGCCTGGGGGGAAGAGGGGGCGGCTTTTCTCCGCGATGAGCCCTCCCCCGTCACATACGCAGATTCCGTCCGAAAACCGGACGGAAGATTGTGCTTGTTGAATGTCTTGTGGCCGGACCGCGGGCGGCAAAACCGCCGGGCGGAAAACCCGTGCAGTGGGGACAGTGGGGACTGTGAGGACAGTGGGGACTGCTGCACAGGTTTTCCATAGAGCACCATTGTGCTCATTTTCGGCCGGTTTTTCAGGCGGTCTGAAAAACCACAAACCGGCTGAAAAACCCGGCCGAAAACCCGTGCAGTGGGGACATGCCCTTCTAATATTCAGAGCTTATCAGCAGAGCAGGTAAGGAGTCAGTGACTCGGATGTCTCAGCAGCCGAAGCTCTGGATAGTCAACCCATTCCTGTAAGACATGATGTGTATAATACACAGATGTGAGGAGCGTAATACACAGATGTGAGGAGCGTAATACACAGATACGACGAGCGAAATACACAGATACGACGAGCGTAATACGCAGATACGACGCGCGTAATACACAGATACGACGAGCGTAATACACAGATACGACGAGCGTAATACACAGATACGACGAGCGTAATACACAGATACGAGGAGCGTAATACACAGATACGAGGAGCGTAATACACAGATACGAGGAGCGTAATACACAGATACGAGGAGCGTAATACACAGATACGAGGAGCGTAATACACAGATACGAGGAGCGTAATACACAGATACGAGGAGCGTAATACACAGATACGACGAGCGTAATACACAGATACGACGAGCGTAATACACAGATACGACGAGCGTAATACACAGATACGACGAGCGTAATACACAGATACGACGAGCGTAATAGACAGATACGACGAGCGTAATACACAGATACGACGAGCGTAATACACAGATACGACGAGCGTAATACACAGATACGACGAGCGTAATAGACAGATACGACGAGCGTAATACACAGATACGACGAGCGTAATACACAGATACGAGCGTAATACACAGATACGACGAGCGTAATACACAGATACGACGAGCGCAATACTCAGATACGACGAGCGTAATACACAGATACGAGGAGCGTAATACACAGATACGAGGAGCGTAATAGACAGATACGAGGAGCGTAATAGACAGATACGAGGAGCGTAATAGACAGATACGACGAGCGTAATAGACAGATACGAGGAGCGTAATAGACAGATACGACGAGCGGAATAGACAGATACGAGAGTGTAATACACAGATACGAGGAGTGTAATACACAGATACGAGAGTGTAATACACAGATACGACGAGCGTAATAGACAGATACGACGAGCGTATTAGACAGATACGACGAGCGTAATAGACAGATACGACGAGCGTAATACACAGATACGACGAGCGTAATAGACAGATACGAGGAGCGTAATACACAGATACGACGAGCGCAATACACAGATACGACGAGCGCAATACACAGATACGAGGAGCGTAATACACAGATACGAGAGTGTAATACACAGATACGAGAGTGTAATACACAGATACGACGAGCGTAATACACAGATACGAGGAGTGTAATACACAGATACGAGGAGCGTAATACACAGATACGAGAGTGTAATACACAGATACGACGAGCGTAATACACAGATACGACGAGCGTAATACACAGATACGAGGAGCGCGATACACAGATACGACGAGCGTAATACACAGATACGGAGAGCGTAATACACAGATACGAGGAGCGTAATACAAAGATACGAGGAGCGTAATACACAGATACGACGAGCGTAATACACAGATACGGAGAGCGTAATACACAGATACGAGGAGTGTAATACACAGATACGACGAGCGTAATACACAGATACGAGAGTGTAATACACAGATACGACGAGCGTAATACGCAGATACGACGAGCGTAATACACAGATACGACGAGCGTACTACACAGATACGACGAGCGTAATACACAGATACGACGAGCGTAATACACAGATACGAGGAGCGTAATACACAGATACGAGAGTGTAATACACAGATACGACGAGCGTAATACACAGATACGAGGAGTGTAATACACAGATACGAGGAGCGTAATACACAGATACGAGGAGTGTAATACACAGATACGAGGAGCGTAATACACAGATACGAGGAGTGTAATACACAGATACGAGGAGCGTAATACACAGATACGAGGAGCGTAATACACAGATACGAGGAGTGTAATACACAGATACGAGGAGTGTAATACACAGATACGAGGAGTGTAAGGGCTTGTTCACACGACGTTCTGGATCCGTTTTGGATGCGTTTTACGGATCCGTTTTTAACCTGCGAAAACTGGATGCAAACTGCATCCAAAAAGCGGATTCAGAAAACACAACAGCTGATCCTTTTTGGATGCGTTTTATGGATCCGTTTTTTCAATGCTTTATTTAAATCAACCTATCAAACTGCAATTTAAATATAATATAACCTATCAATGACCAAGAAAAAAAAACTTTTTTTTACGTAGTGTCAATCAACTGTACATACACCTATGATTTTAGAACCCGACCCCCCCCCCATTTTATTTATTTTTTTAAATCAACCAATAGTTTTCAAACCCACCCCATGTAAATTAATTAATAACAATCATTTATAAACTAAATCATTTATAAAGTAAATATTTATAAACTAAATATATATTTAGTATACATATATATAACTTATATACATTTATAAACTAAATATAACCCAAACATAATATTCAAATTTTATATTTAATTTAAATCCAATGCGTTTTTGGCATCGAAAGCGGATCTGAAACGCACCCATATGTATACTGCGCTTTTGGATCCGCTTTCGGGATGCCAAAAGCACATTCCATTATTTCCTATGGGGATTTATCTTGCGTAAAACGCAAGAATTGACATGTCAAATCTTAAAACGGATCCGAAAGGCGCATTGGCGATCTCCCGTGTGAACGGCGATGCGCTTTTGCCATTGAAAGCAATGTAAATCACACTGACAAGTGTTAGATCTGTTTTGCGGATCCGTAAAACGGAACCGTAAAACGGATCACAAAAACGTCGTGTGAACAAGCCCCAATACACAGATATGAGGAGGAGACCTGCAGGGAGGCTGAAACATTGTAACTTTGTTGTGTTGTTTTGTCTTCTGTTTCCAGCATCTTGTGTTACAATATTTACTATTGTTACCATCATGTATGAAAACAAGTGACTGCTCCAAGGAAGGTTCCCGGCAGAGGACTGATCACACTGCAGCTCTATGTATAATGGAGGGCACCACCTGGCAGTAAAGGGCACGGGTCCTCAGCCTCTACCCAGCAGGTTCGCCCAATCTCCAGGGTTGGAGCTGCCGCCCCATCAGTACATGGAGGAGGTTAGGACTACATGACGTCACAGAGTCTCTACGGCATCATAATGCCAATCACTGATGGAATCCCCAGTGATGGGCGGTCAGGTCTATGACATCACAATAAACCCCGGCCACAGACACATCTGATGGAGTGAGCAGGGATGAACCCAGGTGAAGGGCGGTCAAGTCTATGACATCACAGTGAGTGATCTGATGGAATCAGCAGTGATGGGCGGTCAGGTCTATGACATCACAGTGAGTGATCTGATGGAATCAGCAGTGATGGGCGGTCAGGTCTATGACATCACAGTGAGTGATCTGATGGAATCAGCAGTGATGGCCAGTCAGGTCTATGACATCACAGGGAGTGGTCTGATGGAATCAGCAGTGATGGGCGGTCGGGTCTATGACATCACAGTGAGTGGTCTGATGGAATCAGCAGTGATGGGCAGTCAGGTCTATGACATCACCGTGAGTGATCTGCTGGAATCAGCAGTGATGGGTGATCAGGTCTATGACATCACAGTGAGTGATCTGATGGAATCAGCAGTGATGGGCGGTCAGGTCTATGACATCACAGTGAGTGGTCTGATGGAATCAGCAGTGATGGGCGTTCAGATCTATGACATCACAGTGAGTGATCTGATGGAATCAGCAGTGATGGGCCCAAGTCTATGACATCACAGTGAGTGATCTGATGGAATCAGCAGAGATGGGCGGTCAGGTCTATGACATCACAGTGAGTGGTCTGATGGAATCAGCAATGATGGGCGGTCAGGTCTATGACATCACAGTGAGTGGTCTGATGGGCCCAGGTGATAGCTCAGTGCGGACCCCCAGTCTCCGGGACCTGCTGTGATTGGCAGCCGACCTGGAGGTGGTCGGGATGCTGGCTCCGCCCCTCCAGCTGACGCACACTACCTACCTCTGGGCTGGCGGTGGCCCTGCGCCGCTTCCTGGGCCGGATTCACATCGCTGCTCCGCCGCTGAGCTAGCTGTGGCTGTGGAGAGCCATGCCCGGCCGCGCCGCCGCCTCGTCCTGGTGACTGTGCGCTGCTCGGACCGCGGGCACCGGCCACTACTCGTCCTGCCGCCGCCGCTGCTGCTGCTCGGGCACGTGTGTGACGTTGAGCGCTCGCAGCACGCATGCGCGCTGGCCGCCCGTGCTCTAGAAGCACAGGCACGCGCCGGCCGCCGCCACCACTGCTACTACTGTGGCGTCACAGCTACAATGTCACCCGCTGCGGGGGAGCCGGCTCACTCACCGGGGCCACGGCCGATGATGATACACCGCCCCGGCATAGGCTGCAGCCACTGCCCCTCATTTATCCTCCCTGCTGCGGCCGTTACCCATAGCAACCTATCCGTGCTATGGAATCTAGAACCCCGGCGCCTGTTGCTATGGGCAACGCCTATTGTCCCGAGGCGGATTTCACTGCGACTGGAAAAAATGCAAAATGTGCACTAAAATCTGCGATTGTCTCTTTATTGCAGGTTCAGTTTCTTCCCATAGAAGATCATGCAATAAAATTCAGCTTCACCTGTTTCTATTTTGTATTTAGTGTAATTTATCTTGCGCTGTTTTTCTTCTTTGTTCTAGCATAAAACTATTGCTGTGTGCGCTGTTTCCTCTCTGCTGCGTCATGTTTCGGTGTATGTGTGCGCTGTTTCCTCTCTGCTGCGTCATGTTTCGGTGTATGTGTGCGCTGTTTCCTCTCTGCTGCGTCATGTTTCGGTGTATGTGTGCGCTGTTTCCTCTCTGCTGCGTCATGTTTCGGTGTATGTGTGCGCTGTTTCTTCTCTGCTGCGTCATGTTTCGGTGTATGTGTGCGCTGTTTCCTCTCTGCCGCGTCATGTTTCGGTGTATTGGTTTTTGGGCTGTTTTCCTCTTGCTTTCGTCAGGTTTTGGTGTAGGGGCGCGCTGTTTTTTTTCCCCTGCGTCTTTTTTTGGTGTTTTGGTGCTCTGTTTCTTTTTGCCGCGTCATGTTTTCGGTGTTTGTGTTCCTGTTCCTTTGCTGCTTATGTTTTTGGGGTATGTGTTTCGCTGTTTCCCCTTTTGGTGGTATGTTTGGTGTATGTTTTGCATGTTTTCTTCTCCCCCTGCGTCTTTTTTCGGTGTATGTGCGGTGTTTCCCCTCTGCGCGTCATTTTTTTCGGTGTATGTGTGCGCTGTTTCTTCTTGCTTTCGTCAATTTTTTGGGGGTATGTGTGCGCTGTCTCTTTTTCGGGTGGTCATGTTTTTGCTGTTGTGTGCCGTTTTCCTCTCTGCTGCGTCATGTTTCGGTGTATGTGTGCGCTGTTTCCTCTGCTGCGTCATTGGTTTTTGCTGTATGTGTGCGGGAGTTTCCTCTTGCTGGGGGTCAAAGTTTCGGTGATGTGTGCGGGTGTTTCCTCTTGCCCCGGGCATGTTTCGGTGTTTTGTGCGGGTGTTTCCCCTCTGCCGCGTATGTTTGGTTTTATGGTGCTCTGTTTCTTCCCCTTTCGCTTTATGTTTCGTGTATGTGTGCGCCGTTTCCTCTTGTTCGTCATGTTTCTGTGTTTTTGTGCGTGTTTCTCTTTGCCGCGTCATGTTTCGGTGTATGTGTGCTTGTTTTTCTCTGCTGCGTCATTTTGCTGTATGTGTGCGCAGTTTTCCCCTTTCTGGTATGTTTTTTGGTTTGGGGTGTGTGCGGGTCCCTTCTGCCGGCTGTTTCGGTGTATGGGGTGGCTGTTTTCCCCTCTGCTGGAAAACATGTTTCGGTGTAGTGGGCCCTTTTTTTCCCTCCCCTGCGTCTTTTTTCGGTTTTTATGTGTGCTCTGTTTCCTCTTCTGCTGGGCATGTTTCGGTGTTTTGTGTGCGCTGTCTCCTCTCTGGTGCGTCATGTTTTTGGTTTTATGTGCGCGCTGTTTCCTCTCTTCTGGCTTTTTTCGGTGTATGTTTCGCGCTGTTTCCCCTCCGCTGCGTATGTTTGGTGTTTGTGTGCCCCGTTTTTTTTTCTCTGCTTGTCATTTTTTCGGTGTTTGTGCCGGGTGTTTCTTTTTCTGCTCTGGTTATGTTTCGGGGGGTATGTGCGCGTGTCTCCTCTCTGCTGCGTCTGTTTGCCCGTATGTGCCCCGTGTCTCCTCTTTGGTTTCGTATTTTTTTGGTGTTTGTGCCCCGCTGTTTTTTCCCCCTGCGCGTCATGTTTTCGGTGTATTTTGTGCGCTGTCTCCTTTGCTGCGTCATGTTTTTTGGTGTAAAGGTGCGGGTGTTCCTCTTGGCGGGTTTATGTTTCGGTGTTTGTGGGGCGCGTTGTTTTCTCTGCCGCGTCATTTTCGGTGTATGTGTGCGCTGTCTTTCCCCTCTGGTTGGGGTCATGGGTTTTGGTGTTTAATTTTTGTGCCCCTGTCTCCCTCTTGGGGGCGTTTTGGGTTTTGGTGTTGTGGGGCGCTGTTTCCTCTCTGTTTGGGTTTGTTTTGGGTGAAAGTTTTGCGCTTTTTCCCCTCTGCCTGGGGGGCATGTTTCCGGGTTTTATGTGTGCAAATGTTTCCCCTCTGGTGCGTTTATGTTTTGGTGGGATGTGTGCCCGGGCTCCTCCTTTGGTGGTCATGTTTTTTGGTTTTATGGGGTGGCGTTGTTTCCCCTCTCTGCGTCCTGTTTCGGTGTATGGGGCGCGCTTTTTTGTCGCTGTGTTGTTTCGCTGTATTGTGCGCGGCTGTTTCCTTCTGGGTCGTCATGTTTTCGGGTAATTTTTGTGCGCTGTTTTCCCTCTCTGCCGCGTTTATGTTTTCCCTTGTATTTTCGGGTCGGGTTTTTCCCCCTTTTGCCGCCCTCATTTTTTCGGTGAAGGGTGTCGCTTTTCTCCTCTCTGCTGCGTCCTGTTTCGGTGTATGTTTTTGCGTGTTTCCTTCTTTTTGGGGCGTCATGTTTCGGGTGGGATGTGTGCGGGTGTTTCCCTCTCTTGGGGGCGTCATTTTCGCGTATGTGCGCGCTGTCTCCTCTTGGTGCGTCTGTTTCGGTGTTTGTTTCGCGCTGTTTTTCCCCGGCTGCCGCGTCATGTTTTTTGGGGGGTTTGTGTGCGCGGGGTTCCTCTCTGGGGGCGTCATGTTTCGGTTTTATTTTGTGCGCGTTGTTTCCCCCTCTGGGCCCCGTTTTATGTTTCGATGTATGTGTGCGCTTTGGCCCTCTTGGTTGGGGTTTATGTTTCGGTTTTATTGGGGTGCGCTGTTTTCCCCTCTGCTGCGTATGTTTTTGGGTTTATGGGCGCTGTTTCCTCTCTGCTGCTTTTTGTTTGGTGTATGGGTCGCTGGGCTCCTCTCTGCTGGTCAATTTTGGTGTATGTGTGGGGGTTTTTTCCTCTTGCTGCGTCATGTTTGGTGTATGTGTGCCCCTGTTTTCTTTCCGCTGCGTCAAGTTTCGTGTTAAAGTGTTTTCCCCTGTTTCCCCTCTGGTGTGTAATTTTTTTCCCGGGGGTATGTGTGCGCTGTCTCCCCTCTGCCGGTCCCTGTTTCGGTGTATGTTTTTGGCGTTGTTTTTCCTTTTTCTGTGCGTCATGGTTTTGGGGTATGTGGGCGGGGTTTTTTCCTCTTGTGGTCATGTTTTTGGTGTTAGGGGCGCGCTGTTTCGCCTCCGCTGTGTTGTTTCGCTGTATGTGTGCGTTGGGTTTCCTCTCTGCCCCGTCTTTTTTCGTTGTATTTGCGCTTTTGTTTTCCCCTCTGGCGTCTGTTTGGTGTATGTGGCCCTGTTTCCTCTGTGCGCCCTCATGTTTCGGGGTATGGGTTCCCCTTTTCCCCCTCTTGCTGCGTCATGTTTCGGTGTATGGCGCGCTTTTTTCCTTCTCTGTGGGGGTCATTTTTTCGGTTTTATGGGGCGCGCTGTTTGTCTTCCCCTGTTTGTTTCGCGGGATGTGGGGCGCTTGGGTTTTCCCCCTTTTGCTTTTTCTGTTTCGGTGTTTTGGGGTGCGGGTGTTTCCCCCTCTGCTGCGTCATGGTTTTTGGTGTATGTGTGGCTGTTTCCTCTTGCTGCGTCCTTTTTTCGGTGTATGTGTGCGCGTTGTTTCCTCTCTGCCGCGTCATGTTTCGGTTTTATTTTGTGTGCTGTTTCCTCTCCCCTGCGTATGTTTCGGTGGATGTGTGGGGTGTTTCTTCTCTGCCCGCGTCATGTTTCGGTGTAAAGTGGGCGTGTCTCCCCTCTTTCTTTTGTCATGTTTCGGGGTATGTGGCGCTGTTTCCTCTCTGCCCCGGGTTGTTTCGGTTTTTTGTGTGCGGTTTCTTTTTTCTGCCTTTATGGTTTTTGGATTGTTTTGCGCTGTCTCCTCTTGCTTTCGTCATGTTTAGGGGTAAAGTGGGGCGCTGTTTCCTCTTGGGTGGTCATGTTTGGTGTATGTGTGGCTGTTTCCTCCCCCCCGTGTATGTTTCGGTGTATGTGCGCCGCTGTTTTTCCCCTTTTGCCCCGGCCCTGTTTCCGGTGGATGTGTCGCTGTTTCTTCTCTGGGGCGTCATGTTTCGGTGTTTTGTGGGCTGTCTCCCCCTCTGCCGGTCAATGTTTCGGGTATGTGCGCGCTGTTTTCCCCTCGCTGCGTCTGTTTCGGTGTATGGGTGCGCTTTTTTTCTTCTCGCTGCGTTCCTTTTTTTCGGGGTAGGGTCGTGTTTTCCCCTCTGCTTTCGTAATGTTTCGGTGTATGGGTGTTTTTTGGGTTTCCCCTCCGCCCGGTCATGTTTCGGTGTTTTGTGTGCGCTGTTTTTTCTCTGCCCGCGTCATGTTTCTGGGGAAGTTTTGGGGGCTTCTCCTCTTGGCTGGGGTCATGTTTCGGTGTTTTTGTGCCGCTTTTTTCCTCTTTTGCCCCGGCCAAGGGGTTTTGGTGTTTGTGTGGCGGTTTTTTCTCTTTCTGGTATTTTTTTCGGTTTGTGTGCGTGTTTTTTCTTGCTGGTTGTTTCGCTGTATGTGCGCGTTTTTTTCTTCTGCTGCGGGCATTTTTTTTTCGATGTATGTGTGCGCTTGTTTTCCTCTGCCGCGTCTGGTTTTTAGTGGATTGGGGTACGCTGGTTTCTTTCCGTGGTATGGTTTTGGTTTTATTTTGTGCGCCGTTTCCCCTCCGCTGCCCTCCTGTTTCGGTGTATGTGTGCGCTGTTTTTTCTCTGCTGCGTAAGTTTCGGGGTATGTGTGGCTGTTTCTTCTCTGGGCGTTTATGTTTCGGTGTATGTGTGCGTAATTTTTCCCCTCTGCTTTCGTCATTTTTTCGGGGGTATGTGTGCCTGTTTTTTTCTGGTGCACGCTCCCCCTTTAAAGGGTTTATGTTCTCCATCCCAGGATTTGCAAGGAGGTAAAATGTCACAGATTTGGCTCCAATAAATATTGATTGGAATCAGTTATTTTTTTCTGTCACTTTGTATTTTTTCCAACCAATTTTTCTGTTTCCCTTCTCGGGTTGGAAGCTTCTTCCCCTTGGGAGAGTTATTTTCCCTTCCTGCCTAAAATATTTGCACAGCTCTGTTGATAGCTAGGTTCTCAGGGTGAATAATTTAGTGCTAAAAAGCAACTAAAGGAGTGAGGTACACAAGGCGCTGAGACGACTGAGTAAGGAGAGAAAAGGTTAAAGAGACATTCTACAAGTCTATAATGGACAACGCGTGTTCTCAGGTGTACTGATGGACCTGAAAGCATGTTGTCCAGGATATACTATCTAAATTTTAGTTCTGTTATGTCCTAACCTTTGCTCTCCGTTACCTCAAGTAGCTCTCAGCCGACTTGTTGCCAATTCACTTTTTTAGTTGCTTTTTAGCACGAATTTATTCACTTTTTCCACACCCCATAAGCGGGGGCACAAGAGATGAGGAGAAGCGCAGCTGCACTACGGCAATACAATGTCGATAGACTCTAGGAGAATTGCTGCTCATTATTCACACAACAATATCAGGTTAGTGCAATGCTAACCAAAGAATTGCTCATCCTGCCAGACCCTCTGCCCACCTTATGTTCTTGTTTTCTCACAAACACAGGTAATGTTTCGGTGTGGTACGGTAAGCATTCGCGGTTGAGTTATATATCTGACTGCTACCGCTTACATGTATTAGATGAGGTGAGGCATCGCAATGATTTGGTGGGTTTTTAGCTCCTCTGTCTAGCTACAGTTGCCTAGTAGCTACATCTACCGTCCTGTACTGCTATGTACATCTGTATTAGTAGGAGGAAGATGAAGTGATTTTGAGCGGTCGTATATTATGCTCCTCTCTACAGACAAAATACAGTGCCTTGGGGTACTACATGTCCTGTCTACTTTTTGTCTTACATGTTTATTTAGTTATTAACTGACAGGTACTGCATGCTAGTGATATCGGTCTATAGCCCACTCTCTTCACTAGTGCCATAACGGGCTACTACATGTCCATGCCTACTGCTGCAATGTACATGTATTAGTGTGCAGCCGTGCTTGCAAGTGATTGGTTTGCGTTCATCAAATAGCAGCTCTCCTACAGTACAGTCAGTACTACATGTCCCTGATACAGCCTGTCTTTACTTGGTATTAGTGAGGTGCATTCGCAAGTGATTCGGTGCGCTCTATACGCGCTACTACTACAGCTACCGTCCAGGTACTACATAGTCCTGTACTGCTCTTACATTGCATTAGTGAGGCGCATTGCTAATGTGATTGGTGGTTATAGCAACCTCTCTAGGTATGCCTACAGTGCCGATGAGGTAATACATGTCCCTGCTACTGCTACTATACAATGTCTTAGTGAGATGCATGCTAAGTTGTATATGGTGCCCGTCGTATAGCGACCTGCTACTACAGTACAGTGCGGTATACATGTCCAGTGCTATGTCTTTACATGAACTAGTAAGGTGCATGCAAGTGATTTAGCTCGGCTATATAGCGCTCTCTACTAGTACAGTGCGGGTGGTACTACATCGTATCTGTATGCTTCATTACATGCTATAGTTGAAGTGCCATTGCAGTGATTGGAGTTCCTGGCCTATAGCGGGCTCTATATAGCTACAGTGCCCAGGTTATCTACATGTCCTTGTATGCTCTTACATGTTATTAGTGAGGTGCATGGCCAGTTGAATTGGTGGTACTATAGCACCTCTCGTACAGTACAGGTGTAACGGTTTGGTAGTGTAATCGGTCCTGTACTGATCTTATATGCTATTAGTGAGGTGCAGGTGCAGGATTGGTGGTCTATTTGCCCCTCTCTGACAGTGCACGGGTATCTACAGTCCTGCTACTTGCTCTTACATGTATTAGTGAGAGTGCGATGCAGTGGATGGTGTCATATTGCAGCGCTCTTCTACAAGCTAACAAGTGCTGGTCACATACATGTCCTGCTACGTGCCTTCTTACATGATATTATGATGGTTGATGTTTTTTCCAGTGACGTTGGTGGTCCTACTTTAGCTCCTCTTATCTACAGTACAGTGCATCGGCGATACAGCGTTACTACATGTCTGCCAATGCTAACTTATATGTATTAGTGAGGTGCATGGTAGTAGATTTGTCGGTCTATAGCATCCTATCCTACAATGTACAGTGTGAACTTACTCAAATGCGTTAGATTGGTTTACATGTCCTGTATCTGCCCACCTAGCTTATCATGTATTAGTGATGGTTACGTGCAGTGACTGCGTGGCTACTATAGCCTCACTCTTTACAGTACATGTGTTGGTACCTACATGTCTTGTACTGCTCATGTACATGTATTAGACATACAAAACTGAGGGTGCCGATGCAGTGATAGGGTGGTCTATAGCCCCCGCCTACTCTACAGTACAGTCAGGTACACTACATGTCCTGTACTGCACTTCATTTTACATGTATTAGTGAGGTGCATTGCAGTGTATGGTAAAGGTATATAGCCTACCTTCTACCTACAAGTACAGTGCAATACTACATGTCTGCTACTGACCTTGCATTACAATGTTTGTGTATAGTGAGAGTGCAATGCAAGATTGAGTTGGTGGTACTATAGCTCCTCTCTACAGTACAGTGACTACTAGTGGTACTTGTACTGTGCCTGCTACTTGCCCTTCTTACATCGTGATTTGAGTGACTCGCGTGCAATGCAGTGATTAGGAGGTCCGTATAGCCTGCCTCTTCTACAGTTACAGTCTATACATGTCCCCTGGTATATGCTCTTTACTAAGTATCAGTGAGGGCTGCATGCAGGTGATTATTGTAGGATGGTACGTATAGCACCTCTCTACAGGTACAGTGCGGCGGATGAATGTCCTATGTACATGCTACGATTGTGTGCCTTATCATTGATTAAGTGAGGTGCCATGCATGTGATTGGATGCGTCTAGTAGCGCCTCTCTACAGTACAGTACTACTTGTCCTGCGTACTGCTCTTACAAAGTGATTAGTTGAAGGTTGCCCAATGCGTGATTGGGTGGCGGAGTCTATAGCGCCCTTTACAAGTACAAGTGCGAGATTCTATACATGCCTGCCTACACTTCATTTACATGTATTAGTGAGGGGTGCTGGCGCATGCAGAATGAATTGTGCGTGGTCTATAGTCACCTCTTCTACAGTACAGTGCAGTTATACATGTCCCTGTACGTGCCTGCTTCCATGTGATCTAGTGAGGTGCCATGCCAGTTATGCGGTGGTCCTATAGCACTCTACTCTACCAGGTACAGTGCAAAGGCTATAACTATGTGTTCCTGTACTGCTGCTGCTTCAGTGTATTTAGTAAGGTGCATGATATGTGTTTTGGGGTGCGTCTATAGCGCCTCTCTACAGTACATTGCCCGCTAGCTACATCAGTCCTGTATCTGCTCATTACAGTGTATTGAGTTAGGTGCATGCATGTGATTAGTGGTCATATGCACACTCTCTACAGTACTTAAGTGCCTTGATATACATGTCCTGTACTGCTCTTACATGTATTAGTTAGGTGCATGCAGTGATTAATGGTGTATAGCGCCTCTCTACAGTACAGTGCAGTAATACATGTCCTTTTTTCTTGTCCTTTGAGTGTAAAGTACATTGCCCCTACAAGCTCCTGTCCCCATTGTTATTACTTTCTTTCATCTCCATTTTGACGTATACTGGTGATATTTTAGGCCACCCAACCAGTTTTCCATAGGTTTATGGTTTCAACATACAATGGCCGTCGCATCCAATGAATATTGTATGTTGACGGAGCGCTGTGTTCCACCTGTACAGAAATGAGTCAGTGATTTCAGAATTTATTAAAGGGGTTTTGCCACAATCTCATTTCCTACCTCCTGCATCCAGCTGTGTGCTCAGAAGGGGCCGTGTGTGATTTGTTTGAATTGCATATCATGTGACCCAGCAGGATGACATCACCAGGCCTTTCCTCTCTGTAGTCAAAGAAAGGTCTGTTTATGTAAAGCATTGTGAGTAGCTGAGAGGTAAAGTTTTTGCCTCCAGGCACAAGGGTCCTAGGTTCAAATCCCTGTAGGAACCAAACTTGTGTATTTTATTTCTCTTTATCAATGCACAGACCTGATTGAGGTTTATTTTTTATTTATTTGCGCTGTTTGACTAATTACTAAGGAGCACAGAGGACAGGAGAAGAATGACAGTTCCTGGGGTTGAACACTCAGTAGCTGCCTGAGAGGAGAGGTGATGTCTGAGCATGTGCGACCAGGACTGAGGAGCTCCCAGCCCTGGTCGTATCCCCTGGAGACGAGCTGTAAACAATGGATCACTAAAGGAGCAGCTAAAACAAAAACTGTGCAGAATTTTTAATAATAATAATGAATGGTGAAAATGTTTGTTGTTTCATTTGCAAACTTCCCACGTCAATTTTACTTTGTGGCAAAACCCCTTTAATGAAAACTGAATTCTGGTGATGAAGTGAACATGATTTCAGCAACGAACCATTCCCCGTAATCCACTCTACAGCGGAGTAAACAAGCGCTGGATTGTAAGCTTACTCCAAACATGACAAAAGTGCCCGGCTCATTAATAGTACCCAGGCGTCCCGCTCGCTCCTACACGCTCTTGTGTGCGACATCTGGAGAGACAGGCACTTGTTACTGATCTATGTCCATGGTTTTCTGCGCTTCTCTCTTGTCCTTCTATTATAGCTCTAAACAGAGGTGACGCTATGGGAGATGTCTTACCCTACAGCTGCCTGGGTGTGAGTGAAAGTGAACAGACCCCATCCTTCATCCATTGCACCCTTCTTGGTGCCTCCTCGTAGATCATGAGAAAATCTATATTTCGGAGAAGGGCAGCTTTATGGCCGGGCAACAGCTGTGTGAACTTTTTTCTTTCCAACACCAAAGCATAAAGAAGCAATTGAGAGGCGTGAATGGCCCTGACATCTTTTATCAACACCCTCCATCGGTCCGAGGTTCTTACATGAAATCTCAAATTCTTCTATTTGTATGGAAAACACCAAAGGAAATTTCAAATTTTATCATTTAACCCTTTGACTTGTTTTCTATTTCACTTTATGTCAAAGGAAATGAAAAGGATTTTCTCAACATGTTAAAGCAATGGCCCCCTGGAAATATTGACTGATAATGGAGGTCAAGTCACACTTGAACACGATTCTCCATTCTGTTCAATGGGAGTTCTGAGAAAGGCTGAACACAGCACTCCCCTATACTGGGAACTCCCATAGAACAGAATGAAGAACACAGTGCTCCCCTGTACTGGGACAACGCGTAGAGACGAATGGAGACCACAGCGCTCCCCTGTACTGGGAACTCCCATAGAACAGAATGGAGAACACAGCGCTCCTCTGTACTGGGAACTCCCATAGAGCAGAATGGAGACCACAGCGCTCCACTGTACTGGGAACTTCCATAGAACAGAATGGAGAACACAGCGCTCCCCTGTACTGGGAGTTCCCATAGAACAGAATGGAGAACATCTAAGTGAATGGTAGCTTTGTCTGGTTAAAAATGCCACAAAAATGTATAAAGAAAGCAAAATACCTGCACACACGCCTCTTTTTTGGTGCCTAACAAAAAGAAAAAACAGTGATAGTCTATGGAGACAAAAATGGCACAAACTGCCGCAGAACAAAAATGCAAAAACCTCTACAAAGAAACAAGCATTGCCTGAAGTGCGCTTTATATTTCCCTATTGCTTTCCATCTTGGATTGTAATTTTTGAAAAAAAAAAAAAAAATTCAAAAAAGTTTGCAATGTGTGAATCGTCCCTGAAGACAAAAATTTCAAAAAGTAGGCGGGTATTTTTATTTTTTATTTTTTGGCAAAGCCATTGGATTTCTGTGCGTCCGTGTCACTGATGAGTACAGCGCCGTTACCAGTGCGGATTCTTTACATCCAGGCGAGACAAATACTTGCAGCTGACAGAACAGTCACTGGAATTCCAAGTATGTTTGCTGTGACTCGGCTTCTGCCTCTTGCAGGCTAGAATTTTTTTGTCCGGAAGGATAAGGCGCAGGAGAGGCTTCCTTGCTCTATGAAGAATTGTGCCTCGGGGGCCAGAAGTTTCAACCATCAATTCAAGTCATAAATTCTTAAGAAGTAATGTAAAAACTAAAGCAGAAGTATCATTCAGCGCAGAGTTCTCCATTGTTAAAGGGGTTGTCTCACTACATGATTCATTTTACCTCAGTCCTGTTTTCTCGGTTTCACTTTGAATTCAGGGCTGTGTTTACTGGCTTCTACTACGCTGCAGTAGAAGCCAGGTCTGTAGTTATAGCAACCAGCAGGGGTGTTGCTAGGGTCCTAAAACATCCGGGGCTCGGGCCCTTTGTGTTTTGCTCAGTAGGGCTGGGTTCACACGACATTTTTCACGCCACATTGTGAACTGCGGCATGATGTGTTTTTACAGAGAAAAACCTTCTGCTCCTGTCACTAATTTTCAGCATGTTCCACATAGGGTGACCCTATATCTATATACCTGCCTCAGCAGTCACTGCACAATGAAAATCACCAATGACAAATTTACTTTTTCAAAACCCCTCACCTCCGTATGACAATACCCCTAAACAGTCACCAAAACATACACCGATACATGGAGCAAATCTACCAGACGAATGATTGTTACTAAAAACCCTCCTACAAAACCAAGACCCAAAACTATTACTACTTAAGGCTCAAATAATCCTGCCAGACCCTGAGCGAACGCGACCCCCATATGTGACTATCCGCTGTACACAGGTTCTGATTACATATACCACCGCCATACAGTGACCATATAGTGGTAGATACTAGTTGTATGTAGACGCTCTGCAGACATATAAGTGATTACACTGACGTTACATTTAGTGACTCACCGGAGACGTCTTTTCTGATCAGCGTCGTTCACTTTCCCTTTTCTTCTCCATCCGGTTCACACCTTCATGCTGATTGCTCTCGGCCAATACTCGTCCCTGCAGATTTGGACACAAATATCTTAGAATCCTCACATTTCCAGCAACGCCTTACTTATAGGTATATAATTCCCTCAGTTAGGTAGGTGTATAGGTCCCCTCAATTAGGCAGGTATATAAATATAGGGTCACTTAGGCAGGTATATAGATATAGGGTCAATGTCAGGCAGGTATATAGATATAGGGTCACTGTCAGGCAGTTATATAAATATAGGGTCAATGTCAGGCAGGTATATAGAGTCACTGTCAGACAGGTATATAAATATAGGGTCACCTAGGCAGGTATATAGATATAGAGTCACTATCAGGCAGGTATATAGATATAGGGTCACTCTCAGACAGGTATATAGATATAGGGTCACTATCAGGCAGGTATATAGATATAGGGGCACGCTCAGGCAGGTATATAAATATAGGGGCACTCTCAAGCAGGTATATAGATATATGGGCACTGAGGCAGGTATATAGGGGCACTGAGGCAGGTATATAGGGGCTCAGACAGGAATATAGGGCCACAGAAAGGTAGAGGGGGCCACAGACAGTATATATGGGGTCACAGGCAGTATATATGGGGCCACAGGCAGTATATGGGGCCACAGGCAGGTATATATGGGGCCACAGGCAGTATAGAGGGGCACTGAGGCAGGTAAACACTATAAAAATAACAACATTAATACTCACCTTAACATCGCCGGCGAGCGCGCTCCGTCCTCTTCAGCCCGCGCTCCTCCGGCAGCTCCTCGGGCGCACAGACTGTGACGCGCTGTGCGCCCGAGGACAGGCTACGGCGTGATGAGGTCATTACATCGCGCCGCTGCCAGCTGAGCCGCACGGGGCCGCGGCGGGTCCTCAGTGCAATGAGGACCCGGCGGCCCCGCAGTGTCGGACCCCTCGGCTGTATGTGTGTCCGGCGGACGCACATGCAGCTGAAGGGCGGCAGGGCCAGTCGGTGCTCCAGGCCCATGGCAGCGGCCTGGAGCCCGGGAGGTTCGGGGCACAGGGGGTTTTATTCGGGGCCCGAGCCCCGAATAAAACAGCCTAGCGACGCCCCTGGCAACTAGTGCTGACAGCCTATCAGGAGGGATCCAACAGGTCTGTAGCTATAGCAACCAGGGCTGGCAGCCTATCAGGAGAGATTTACAAAAAAAAAACACAAAAAAAAGGGGACATTACTT
The DNA here is from genome assembly GCA_025379985.1 of Phyllomedusa bahiana. Classification (NCBI taxonomy): domain Eukaryota; kingdom Metazoa; phylum Chordata; class Amphibia; order Anura; family Hylidae; genus Phyllomedusa; species Phyllomedusa bahiana. Next base: position 90,564 of record JAODAL010005872.1, read on the forward strand.
ACTTAAACACCACCATTGTGGGCCCTGTTCACAGCTCAATAGCTGGACTAAACTGAGCCCAGGAGCAGGCATCTAGCCTTATATGCTCCTGGGAAAACATGACAGGTGTATCTGATTGCTGAATAACAACTCAAAGCTCCCACTGCTAAGGGAACAATTAAATGATACAGACTGTAGCTCTGTACCTGTTCACACCAGTATGCAGAAAAGCCACAGTATAATGCATGGAGAGACTGCAGAAATGCAAAAATACCCATTACACAACCACTCGCACATCTTTAGGGCATGAGGGGGGTGGCTGCCGGTATTACAATTGCAAATAGATAAAGCAATACATAAGGGTGCAAAACGTGTGATGACGTCGGTTGCGAGCTTGCGTATTTGGGGCCCTGGTACCATACCTCATATTTAATATTTTTCCAGTATGACATTTTTTATCTGCCCAATAGTGCTGGGGAGCTAAGGGTGACTACTATTTAAAAAAAATTTGTTGTGGCATACCCAGAGGTGCTGGGTAGCCCGCCGAATCTGTTAGTATGGGCGTCACTAAGAGGCTGTAAGCCGGCATGGTGCACCACACGTTTTGCACCCTTATGTATTGCTTTATCTATATGCAATTGTAATACCGGCAGCCACCCCCCTCATGCCCTGAGGATGTGCGAGTGGTTGTTTAATGGGTATTTTTGCATTTCTGCAGTCTCTCCATGCATTATACTGTGGCTTTTCTGCATACTGGTGTGAACAGGTACCAAGCTAATGTGCAGTCTGTATCATTTAATTGTTCCCTTTGCAGTGGAAGCTTTGAGTTGTTATTCAGCAATCAGTGATGTTTTCCCAGGAGCATATAAGGCTATAAGTTTAGTCCAGCTATTGAGCTGTGAACAGGGCCCACAATGGTGGTGTTTTCTATCAGGAGAGATGGAACAGGTCTGTAGCTATAGCAACCAGTGCTGGCAGCCTATCAGGAGAGATAAAACAGATCTGTAGCTATAGCAACCAGCGCTGGCAGCCTATCAGGGGAGATCGAACAGGTCTGTAGCTATAGCAACGTGCTGGCGCCTATCAGGAGAGAGCGAACAGATCTGTAGCTATAGCTACCAGTGCTGGCAGCCTATCAGGTGAGAGCGAACAGATCTGTAGCTATAGCAACCAGCGCTGGCAGCCTATCAGGGGAGAGCGAACAGGTCTGTAGCTATAGGGACCAGTGCTGGCAGCCTATCAGGAGAGATCGAACAGGTCTGTAGCTATAGCAACCAGTGCTGGCAGCCTATCAGGAGAGATGGAACAGGTCTGTAGCTATAGGGACCTGAGAAGCTGATGCAGCCCATACAAGAGGGGATATCTAGGAATGGGTAGGACACTGTTAATGGACACATATTGCAAAGTGACTTGTTTTTGCAAAATCTTTAACATAAAAAGCAGCGATCCTTGTAGTGAGACAACCCTTTTAATAAAATATAATATTACAACTAAGAAAGGAGGACTTTGGAAACTTCGTTGGTGCTGGTTCCTTTTACACTGTAAAATCTCTTCTATTATGGAAATCCCACTTGTATTATTTCTTATTCTACCACTTACAATTTGACCATCTCACGATACACTTAGGCCATGTTCACACGGCTTAAAATGGGCCGTAATTCGGTCTGTAATTACGCGCCGGAGTGCGCTTATTACGGGCTGAAAACGGCCCATTCATTACGGTAATCCACAGTTCTCATAGAACCATGGATTAAGTCTCCTCTCCCCGCCCGGCGAATCCGCCGCGGGGGGAGATAATTGACATGTGAAGTACTAGCGGCGTATACGCGCCACTAGTAATGATTGTCTATGGGCCGGCGAGGTGCCGGCCCCCCGCTCGCTCCCCCGCTCCCGGCCACACGGCGTAATTGCGGGGCGTAATTACGTCCCGCAGTTAAACCGTGTGAACATAGCCTTAGAGGAACTAAAACTTGTGCTTTCGGGTAATCGCTGTGGGTATATTATATTGTTTGTAACAAAAGCCTAAAAAAGCACTTGATGATTTATTTATTTTTTTTAACGTTTGTTGGTGTCAATCACCTTTAGATTTTGTCTACAAATAGTTATCATGACTTGTTTAGAGGACAAGATGTAATTTTTAATGGTACCTTTGACAATACCATAGAATGTACTAGGAATCACTAGGAATCCAAAATGTAACTGTGTCACATATGATTCAGCTTATGGCCTCCATTATAATACATAAGTTGCTGCTCATAACCCCACTCTCACACATAAGTTGCTGCTCATAACCCCACTCTCACACATAAGCTGCTGCTCATAGCCCCCCCGCGCACACATAAGCTGCTGCTCATAGCCCCCACTCTCACCCATAAGCTGCTGCTCATAGCCCACACTCTCACACATAAGCTGCTGCTCATAGCCCCCACTCTCACACATAAGCTGCTGCTCATAGCCCCCAATCTCACACATAAGCTGCTGCTCATAGCCCCCACTCTCACACATAAGCTGCAGCTCATAGCCCCCACTCTCACCCATAAGCTGCAGCTCATAGCCCCCACTCTCACCCATAAGCTGCAGCTCATAGCCCCCACTCTCACACATAAGCTGCTGCTCATGGCCCCCACTCTCAACCATAAGCAACAGCTCATAGCCCCCACTCTCACACATAAGCTGCTGCTCATGGCCCCCACTCTCACTCGTAAGCTGCTGCTCATAGTCCCCACTCTCACCATAAGCTGCAGCTCATAGCCCACACTCTCACCCATAAGCTGCTGCTCATAGCCCCCACTCTCACCCATAAGCTGCTGCTCATAGTCCCCACTCTCACACATAAGCTGCTGCTCATAGCCCCCACTCTCACACATAAGCTGCTGCTCATAGCCCCCACTCTCACCCATAAGCTGCAGCTCATAGCCCCCACTCTCACACATAAGCTGCTGCTCATAGCCCCCACTCTCACACATAAGCTGCTGCTCATAGCCCCCACTCTCACCCATAAGCTGCTGCTCATAGCCCCCACTCTCACCCATAAGCTGCTGCTCATAGCCCCCACTCTGAGACATAAGCTGCAGCACATAGCCCCCACTCTCACACATAAGCTGCTGCTCATAGCCCCCACTCTCACCCATAAGCTGCTGCTCATAGGCCCCACTCTCACACATAAGTGCTGCTCATGCCCCCACTCCACACATAAGCTGACTGCTCATAGCCCCCACTCTCACACATAAGCTGCAGCTCATAGCCCCCACTCTCACCCATAAACTGCAGCTCATAGGCCCCCACCCCTCCAAAACATAAGCTGAGCTATAGCCCCACTCTCACCCCTAAGCTGCAGCTCATAGACCCACTCTCACCCATAAGCTGCAGCTCATAGCCCCCACTCTCACACATAAGCTGCAGCTCATAGCCCCCACTCTCACCCATAAGCTGCTGCTCATAGCCTTCACTCTCACACATAAGCTGCTGCTCATAGCCCCCCACTATCCCCCATAAGCTGCAGCTCATAGCCCCCAATCTCACACATAAGCTGCAGCTCATAGCCCCCACCTAAAATAAGCGCTGTCATAGACCACACTTCACACATAAAACTGCTCTTTAGACCACACCTCAACATAAGGCTGCTCAAGACCACACCTCACACATAACTCTGCCATAGCCCCCACTTCACCCCCAAGCTGTGCCATAGCCCACACTCTCACCCATAAGCTGTTGCTTATAGACCTCACTCTCACACATAAACTGCTGCTCATAGACCCCACTCTGAGACATAACCTGCAGCTCATAGCCTCCATTATAACTCATAAGCTGGAGCTCATGGCCCCCACTCTCACACATAAACTGCTGCTTATAGACCACACTCTCACACATAAGCTGCTGCTCATAGACCACACTCTCACACTAAGCTGCTTCTTTGCCCCCACTCTCACCCCAAGCTGCTGCTATTCCCACACTTACCCCTAAGCTGTTGCTATAGCCCCTCTCACCAAAATGCTGTCATAAACCCCTCTCAACATAACCCGGCTCATTGGGCCCCAATTTTAACCCTAACTGGCCATGGGCCCCCCAATCTCACAAAAGCTGCTGCTCATAACCCCACTCTCACATTTGCTGCGCTTAGCCCCACTTCCCCATAAGCGCTGCTCAGGGGCCCCACTCTCACACATAAGCTGCGTCATGGCCCCCCTCTCACCCTAAACTGCAGCTCATTTAGCCACTCTCACTAACTGCGTCATAGCCCCCATCTCCATAAGCTCTGCTAACCCCCCCCTTCCCCCTTTAATGCTGTCATTGGCCCCCCCCTCACCCCTAAGTTTCGCTCATAGCCCCATTTTACCATAAGCTGCCCAAGCCCCCCCTTCCCCCCCATAAACTGGCTCATAGCCCCCACTCTCACCATAACTGTGTTTAGCCCCCCTCTCACCCATAACTCGCTATGGCCCCATTCTTTAATAAATCTTTTCAATTTAAATTACGAGTCTGGCCCCCTTCACAATAAGCTGTGCCCTGGCCCCCCCTCTCAACCATAAGCAACGCTCATAGCCCCCACTCCACACAAAACTCTGCTCATGGCCCCCCCCTCTCCCCGTAAGTGCTGCTCATAGTCCCCACTCTCACCTATAAGCTTCAGCTCATGGCCCCCCCCTCCCTCCCCCACCCCACCCCCTAAGTGCAGTCATTTGGGGCCCCCAACTCACCATAAGTGCAGCTCATGGACCCCACCCCGAGTTTACCAAGGTAAAAAGACGGCGGGGGCCGGGGCAATTGCAGCTGACGCCCGCCGGTATCAGCATGAAATGAAGCCAGCTCCTTTCCGTGCTGTTTAACCCCTTAGATGCCACAGTGATTGCGGCTGTTCACGGTTTCTCACCTCGATCATGACCCCAGTGGCGAGATTGTGGTGTTCCGATCAATTTACATGGTGGCCAAAAGCCTTATAAAGGCTGCCATCACCTCTATGTTTCCCATTTTACTACTTCCTGCCTCAGGCAGGAAGTAGTAAAATCGCCATCTTTGTACACCCTGTTTTATTGTTTATGCAATACAATAGACTGTATTAACGATTGAGACTGTATTAAAGGGCTTTTGCCACGATGTAATGTTGACATGGGATCCTTCAAAATGGGTATTTAATTACTTTTCTAAATACCGTATATACTCGAGTATAAGCCGAGTTTTTCAGCACAAAAAATGGGGCTGAAAAATCCCCCTTGGCTTTTTACTCGAGGCACTGTCGGCACTCGGGCGCTGTGTGGCCCGTGCGCCGACAGGGACGCTTCAGTTTTTGCGACCTCAGGGGAGCGCTTTATAACTGAAGGCCGAGTACCTGACAGCGTCCGGCGCTGGGGGTGGCCAGGCGCTGTCAGCTATCTCTTCCCGACTCCTCCGGGCGCATGCAGGAGAAGAGATTCCACTGCGGAGCAGAGAGCCAGCGCTCCGTTTCCGCAGTGGACTCCGGGCGGCCGCAAACTCGTGGCTGTCGAGTTTCCGGCCCCAGGCAGGTGTGTCTCAGCTTTCGTGCGCGGCCTGATGACGTCACCCGCCTGTGCCGAGAAGATGCAGGAGAGGGCGCGGGAGGCCGGAAATCGAGGAGGCCGAGCGGCGAGGGAGACGGAGCAGCGGGGAGCCAGGTAAGTGGGTTTTTTTTGTTTTAAAACCCTGTCTATACCTGCCTATAGCCTGCCTAGAGGACCTATACCCTGCCTAACGGGACCTATAACTGCCTATAGCCTGCCTAGGGGACATATACCTGACTATAGCCTGCCTAGGGGGACCTATACCTGTCTATAACGACCTATACCTGCCTAGGGGACCTATACCTTCCTATACCCTGCCTATAGCCTGCCTAGGGGGACATTTACCTGCCTATAGCCTGCCTAGGGGGACCTATAAAATGCCTATAGCCTGCCTAGGGGGACCTATACCTGCCTATAACGACCTATACCTGCCTATAGCCTGCCTATGTGGACCTATATCTGCCTATAAAGACCTATACCTGCCTATGGGTGCAATTACCTGCCAATAACCTGCCTATGATGACCTATATCTGCCTATAACGACCTATACCTGCCTATAACCTGCCTATGGGGACATATAGCTGCCTATATCTGCCTATGGGGGACATTAAACTGCCTATACCAGCCTATATCTGCCTATGGGGGACATTAAACTGCCTATACCTGCCTATAGGAGACATTAAACTGCCTATATCTGCCTATGGGGGACATTAAGCTGCCTATACCTGCCTATAGGAGACATTAAACTGCCTATATCTGCCTAAGGGGGATATTAAACTGCCTATACTTGCCTATGGGGGACATTAAACTGACTATAACTCTCTATGGGGGGTATTAAACTGCCTATATCTGCCTATGGGGGACATTAAACTGCCTATACCTGCCTATAGGAGACATTAAACTGCCTATATCTGCCTATATCTGCCTATGGGGGATATTAAACTGCCTATACCTGCCTATGGGGGACATAAAACTGCCTATACCTCTCTATGGGGGATATTAAACTGCCTATACTTGCCTATGTAATTTTATTGGTATCTATTTTTATTTTTAAAATTCACCAGTAGCCGCTGCGTTTTCCACCCTAGGCTTATACTCGAGTCAATAAGCTTTCCCGGTTTTTGTGGCAAAAGTAGGTGCCTCGGCTTATACTCGGGTATATAAGGTATATGTGATTACAAAAAGTGAAGCTACAGCATTACTCAGTCCCCGTTAGTTTCCTGAAAGTTTACATTAGACACTACCAGGACACTGACAGGAGCGGGTTTTGGCCAGCTTGCGTGTTTGCACCTCTTATCTGATGACAGGAAACATGAAGGAGCTTTCAAGGGGCTGGGGAGAAAGTGCAGTGTATGAATCTGTCTGCTGTATAGAGAATCCACAGGTTGTAATGTTATTATTTGAGTAAACTTTTTTAGACGCTCCCTTCTTCCTCACTCTCCCCGCTCACCCCCCCCCCCCTCTCACCCCTGCAGAGTTCATGACTCGCATGATTTGTTTATATTCTCCCCTGAGCTGATAAGGAGGTAAAGGGGAAAATCATTTAAATGGCAAAACCCCTTTAACATTGGGATCAATTTTTAAAGTAAAAAAATAATTTTCTTTAAATTAAAAAAAAAAAAATTGCAAATTCAGATCAACCACCCTTTTTTTAAAAATTTTAATATTTTTTTATTTTTTATATATTTTTATATATTTTTTTATTTATATATATAATATTTTAATTTTTAATAAAATTAATTTTTTAAATTTGGGATCGCGGGATCCGAAAAATTGTTAAAATATAACATCATTTATTTCCGTTTCAGTGAACATTTTTAAAAAAGGGTTTCCCAAAAACCAAAAAAACAGGGGTTTTTTTTTTGGGGGGCATTTAAAATCCCTTAAAAAATTTTGGGAAAAAAAAGTGATCAAAAAAAAAATTGCATGTTAAAAAAAAACTGGGACCCAAAAAAAAGTGCACTTAAAGGCCCCAAAAAAAAAGCCTCCCCACTCAAGTCCCCTAGGGAAAGTACCAAAAAATTAATTTGGGGCAGGAAAAAGGCGCCCCCGGTTGGGGAAAAGTAAGAAATTTTTTTTGTTTTTAACTACTAAAACATAAGGAACCCCTCATATTGGGTATGGCTGGAGTCGTACCGACCTGCAGAATACAGATAACATCATTAACCCCTTTAAAGAAACCCCCGGGGTAAAGGTACGTCCCAGGGGGACTTTAAGGGGGTCCGGATCCCCCGCAACAGCTGCCAGGGGTTAGCGGGGTGATCGCCGCAAAACCCCCGGGAGTAACGCATCGGGGGGGCGCTGCCCCCCCCCCCGGCGCTGTTTTTCCCCCCAAACCGTGGCAAAAGAAGGCGTCTGAATTTAACGACGTCGGTGCCCGGGTTCACCCAAAACGTTAGGGGAAACGGCACCGCCGACGATCCGGCGTGGGGGGAAACCCGTTAACGCTCCCCTCGCTGCCATGTCCCCGGTTTTTCCCCACTTCTGTCCGTTTTTGGAAGTGGTGAAAAACCCCAATTTTTTACACCCTAAGCATTGCAATAAAGCAATGCCCTTTGGCTGTATTAACAATTTCGCCCCCCTTTGGGCAAGTCCCCAAAGGGGGGCTTTAATGTTACAGTGAAAAAAAAAAAAAAATTTTTTAAAAAACGAAAAAAAAGGGTTTTAAAATTTTAAATCCCCCCCATTTTCCCATTTTACCAAAAAAAAATCATTAAAAAAAATAAAAAAATTACACATATTGGGAAACGCCGCATCCGAAAAAAATCCCAAATTTTAAAAATATAACATCTTTTTTCCCATATGCCCGAACCCCCGTAGAAGAAAAAAAAATTTTTAAAAAGCCAAAAATTTGGGTTTTTTTGGTCATTTTAAGTCACCAAAAGATGGGAATTTAAAAATGATCAAAAAAGTTGATAAAATTCCAAAAATCTACCATTTAAAAAATCACCTCCGCCCCCCAAAAAAAAGCCCCCACTGACGTCCTAGGGGTTTTTGTAAAAAAAGTTATTGGGGGCGCAAAAAAAGCTGCCCCCCAGCGCAAAATTTTAAAATAGAAAAAGTTTGGAAATTTTTTTTTTTCAGTATCAAAAACATAAAAGGAAAAAACCCCACATTTTGGTATTTTCGGACGGGGGTCAAAACCCGTTGAATACTATAATAATTTAAATTTATACCAAAAAATTTAAAACCGTAAAAGCAAAATACCCGGGGAAAATGGCGAAAATAGTTTTTTTTAACAATTTGTCCCACTTGGGAATTTTTTGGGTTTCCCAGTATATTCTATTAAATAAATTTAATAAATTTATTTTGAAAGTACATCCCTTTTCCCCAAAATTTAAAAAACCCCCCCCAAAGGGCTATGTAAAGGTTTGGGAAAAAAAAAAAAGTTATAGCTTGGGAAGGCGAGGGGGGAAAAAACGAAAGTGGGCGACAAAAAAAAAAAAGCTTTGGGCCTTAAGGGGGTTTAAAAGAGAAAAAGTGAACGCTTTTTAAAAAAAAAACCACCACAAACATGATGCAAGCACATTTTGTTTCACATTTCGCCCCACTTAGAATTTTTTTTTAGTTTTTCCCCTTACATTCTATGGGCCCGGGGAAAATTTAAAAATGCCCTTTTTCCCCCCAAAGGGAAAAAAAGCCCCTCACCCGTCCGGTAGATGGAAAAATAAAAAAATTAAAGGCCTTGGAAGGCGGGGAGGACCAAAAAAAAAAGGGCGTATGTTTTGACCGGCGGCAGGAAAGGGGTTAATCCCTTTCTTTCATAAGGCTCAGTGATCTGATGTGGGCCCCGGGGATGCTTTCATCCAATAGGTGACGCTGCAAAGGCCCAGCTCTTTTCCCATGGGCCTGTCCAACTGTAAACTGCAGAACTAGACGAAGACATTCCTGGAAAACCCTATTAATGGGGCATTATGTAATCACTCAGTGCTAATAAACGCAGTGACAGCAGGGTGAGTGTTTTATGAGTAGGACTCTGCAGCCGCCTGTCCTCCTGTCTGCTCGGCTAATAGAGAAGGTTCCTGTGTAGGCAACATCTTCTATATTCTTAAATTAATCGGTCTATCTATCTATCTATCTATCTATCTATCTATCCCATATCTATCTATCATCTGTCTATCTCATATCTATCTATCTATCTATCCCATATCTATCTATCCCATATCTATCTATCTATCTCTCTATCCATCTCATATCCATCTATCTCTCTCATATCTATCTATCTCATATATATGTATCTATCTATCTATCTATCTATCTCATATATATGTATCTATCTATCTCATATCTATCTATCTCATATATATGTATCTATCTATCTCATATCTATCTATCTCATATAAATCTATCTATCTATCTATCTATCTATCTATCTATCTATCTCATATATATGTATCTATCTATCTATCTATATCATATATATGTATCTATCTATCTATCTCATATCTATCTAATACATATCTATATACCTCATATCTATCTATCTCATATATATGTATCTATCTATCTCATATCTATCTATCTCATATATATGTATCTATCTATCTATCTATCTATCTATCTATCTATATCATATATATGTATCTATCTAATCTATATCTACTAATCCATATCATATATCTCATTCAATCTACTATCTATCATCATATCAATCTATCCCATATCTATATTCTATCTATCTATCTATCTATCCCATATCTATGTATCTCATATCTATCTCATATATATCTGTCTATCTCCTATCTGTCTACATCCCATATCTATCTATCCCATATCTATGTATCTCATATCTATCTCATATATATCTGTCTATCTCCTATCTGTCTACATCTCATATCAATCTTAGGAAATATATATGAGATAGATAGACAGACAGATAGATAGATATGAGATAGATAGATATGAGATAGATATGAGATAGATATGAGATAGATATGAGATAGATATGAGATAGAAAGATAGATAGATAGATATGAGATAGATAGTTAGATAGATAGATAGATAGATAGATAGATATGAGATAGATAGATAGATATGAGATAGATAAATATATGATATAGATATGAGATAGATAGATTAGATAGATAGATTTAGATAATAGATATATGAAGATAGATAGTAGATATGAGATAGATATGAGATAGATATGAGATAGATATGAGATAACAGATAGATAGATATGAGATAGATATGGATAGAATATGTAGATAGATAGATGATAGATATGTAGATAGATATGAGATAGATAGATTAGTATAGATAAGTAGATAGATATGAGATGGTCAGATATATATGAGATAGATATGATAGATAATAGATAGATGAGATAGATATGGAGATAGATATGAGATAGATGATATAGATATGATAGATAGATAGATAGATAGATAGATATAGATAATAGATAGATATAAGATATTTATGTATAGATAGATAGATATGAGATAGATATAGATAGATAGATAGATGATAGATAGGGGTAGATAGATAGATATAGATAGACAGATAGTTAGTATGATATAGCATAATGGCGATAATATCGTCATGAGCCAGTTGAGTTGGGATAGAATGTCCCCCCATGAGTGGCATCAGTGCCCCCATGCCCGCTCATATCCTGTATAGGTGCAGCGATGATAGATATAATCCAGGCTTTTCCCGCTGACATTTTCAGTCAAATCTCTGAGATTAACGTCCTTTGCTTCACAAACTTTTTCCCCATTGATTTTTTTCCTGCAGATTAGTTCATTGGCGATTTGTTCCCGAGATAGTCAGCCGATCTGCGATAGAATTATTCACAGAAAAAGGAGGACGTTTTTTTCTTTCAGAAGTGAAGATTTATAGGAACGGTTAGACGCAGGCTATTGTTCTCTTGAGTCATATTTCTGCTGGCGCGGTGCTTTGTGCAGGTCACTCATATTTATCTACACTGTTGTTCTCTATTGTGTTGGTTTTTGGCTTTGTTTTATGTCTTCTCTGATCATTGCTAGAGACAAGACTATGGGAATGACTTCATGACTGCATGTGACGGAGAGCAGACTGTTTACTCAGGCTTCCGGGGAGGAAGGCATGTCACATGCTATGATGTGCAAATACCATCAAGGCTACTGATGTAAGTGCTTTATGGCTCCCAGCTTGGATGAGCTGTGGTGGTTATAGGGTGGTGCATTACATACAGAGGCGTAACCTGAAGCTTCTGGGCTCTAGTGCAAATAGTGAAATGGGGCCCCTAAACTACCATGTGCCATTGACAATGTTGTGGCAGAAGGGCTGTTGGTGCCACCTCAGGGCCCGGTAATGATTTCTACTTCTACACCCTCTATATCTACGCACCTGATTACATATAAACCTGTGACCCCAAGTGCTGAGGCCCCACCCCCAGGGGCCCCCTACTTAAAAAACCCCGGTCGGGAAAAAACCCGGGCCCCCGGGCCCCAAATCGAGGGTGGGGCCCGGCCTGATTTGGGGGTTTTATCGTGATTTTTTGCGCTGCCTCCAAGGGGTGCACAAGGTCACCCAAGATCCCTTTTCCATTTTAAACCCCCTTTCCCCACAGGGGCACGGGGAGAACCGGGGGGAGGACGAGAGAACACCCTACTCGCCCAGAATCCTAAAGGGGCTGCCCCAAGTTTCTGGGTTTATTTTTAAAAACCCGACCTTACGACTTATAAAAAGGGCCCGAAACCTGCCGGGGGGTACCCTATAAATTATGGGGCCCCCAAAGTGTAGGGGGTGTGGGGCCGATGATCAAGACAAAAAAAACTCAGTTTTAAAGTTTATTGATTTAATTAGCCTTGGAGGGCGAAACAAGAAAAATTATATAAAAAATGATAATAAAAATAAGTTAAGAGTCAGAGGTGAAAAATTTAAGTAGGGGTTACAGACAAAGGCATTAAAATGTTACAGTTCCCTTTTTTTTTTACGGCCCCATAGGGGGGGTTTATGGGGCCCCATGGCTTCGGGGCGTGGGGATTTCCTGGAAATGATTTTAGGTACCCCCCCTTCCGGGGATCAAGGGTTGAGCCCCCCCGGGGGGCCCCTTCTTATACCCTGTGATGGGTCACCCCACGTGGCCGCCCACTACACTCCCCCCACACACCCCCGGGGAGGGCCCGATGAACTCCTCCTATTCGGGCCATGAAAATTTTGGGAATGAAAAAACAAAAATGGCCAAAAACAGGGCATTGCATTGGCGCAAAAACCGGCCGGGGGCCCAATATCAAAACCCGGGCGGACCACACAACGCCCTCATGCCCGAAAACCCCCTATCCTAGGTTTTCCCTAAGTCCTTTTTTGATTTCTAAAGTCCCCATCCCCGGCCCTGTCGGGACAATCCAAACGCTGTTGCCGTGGTCTCGGCCCTTTCCCCGGTAGAAAAAGGCGAATTTGGGTACTTTTGGGAACCCAAAAGGCTCCAGCGTAGAAAACCCCCCAAATTGGGTTTCCCAAAGACCGGAAACCCAAAGCTCAGAGGGTTGGGGTCTTCCCCACAATGAAATGCGCCCTGTAGGTAGGCTGCAGCCGCTCCCGGGCCCAAACTATCGCCAGGCATTCTTTCCCCCAGGGGTGGAATGGGCCATTTTCCTCTCCAGAAGTTTCCCGGCTCGGGTAATAACGGGTTGTTCCTGTCCCGTTGTGTCCCCCTTTGGCTGGCACTACATGGGGGCCCAAAAAAGCCCACTGGCGCGGTTTGAAACAAAAAACTCCGGGTAAAGTGGGCCCCCCCCCGGTTTGGGAAACGGGGGACGGGAAAAAGGGGGCCCTTGAGGGCCTGGAAGGCCGTCTCGCAGTGTTTGCCCAATACTGCTTAGGGCAACCCCCCCGGGTGAGGCTGTCAGGGGTTTTTGCCAGGCTACTTTTAGGGGTGGAAAAAACCCTTTCCTATAGTACCCAGGGTGCCAAAAAAGGACATCACCTCCCCTTTTTGGCCCTGGGGAAGGGCCAGGATGCGATGGCTCCACTTTTCCGGGCTCTGGCTTCGGGGGCCCCCCCCCTACCCGGTCCCAAAAGGGGTATGGACCCCACTCATGCCAAAGCGGGGCACTTTTCCGGCTTGTTGGTCCCCCTCCCGGGGGAAAAACCTCGCCCGGCATTTGCGTCAGGGGGCTGGAGGTAAATCCCCCCCGGGGGGACGAAAAGGGCCCTTATGTCATCCGGGTACGGGGCCGCGTCCCCTTTCCCAAGCCCCTTTGACAGCGGTTGCCCCACCCGCTAAAAAAAGGGGAAAGGGGCCCTTTCTTCATCCCAAAAGGCATGAGGGTGGACTCGAGAGTCCGAAAGGGGTGAAAAAGGCAGAGCGTTCCCTTCCCTCAGGGGTTGGGGGGAAACCCCAAATATCCCTGGTTCAGATCCAGGGATGGTCGGGTTACTTGGCCCCGGCCAACTGATCGAGAGGTCATCGATGCTTTGGCAGGGGGTACCCCATGGGTAAACCCCATGACAGGTTAAGCCCCCGTAGCCACGCAGAACCGGGTGGTCCGACCCTTTTTGGGGGACGAGGCCCTACGGGCGAGGCCCAGGCACTTTTGGGGACCCTGGTTGACCCCCAGCTTCAGCATCTCGTCAATCTCCTCACAATGGGGCTGCTGCACTTCGGGGGAGACCCGAAAATGCGAACGCCGGTTTGGGGGGGTGACCCCCCGGTGTCCACATGTTTGGAGGGCCCTGACCCCCGTCCTTCCGGGGCTTTTTAAATTTGAACAACCCCCGGAAGGGGAAAGGGGAAGTTCCCAACACCCGGGACCTTTGGTCCTCCGGGAGCTGTCCACAAATCCCCACACCGTTTGGATCCACCTGCCCTGCCCCGGGGCGAGCATACCCAAAGGGGGGGGTTCTCTGTCCCCACCTTCCTCGGGCTTTTGGGAAAAGGGAAGGGCACATCCTCCCGCTCATGATGCCCCTTTCCCCATCATGTTAAAGTGGAAGGCCTTCCCCCCTTAAACCCCGGTGGGTGGTCCAGGGTGACCAGGTACGTGACGCTTTGAGTTCTGGTAAATGAATAGGGGGGCCCCTTCCCAGGCTGCCTGAAGTTTGTCCTATTTTACGGGGACCAAACCCCACACTTTCTGACCCACCTGGTAAGTCCTTCACAAGCGTTCGGGGTCGAAAACCACTGCTTCTGGGGGCCCCCTGGGCCCTTGGCATATTTCATGCACTAGCTGTGTAAAACCCTGAAATTTTGTCAGGAACCCGCAAAACTTACCCCAATGCCCGGGACACCCCCCGGGGTTTTTTAAAGTCTCCTTCCCGGGCCCTCCTTAAAACAGGCCAGGGGCCCCCTACACGTCCCCCCATCAGAAGTCAAGGGAGAAACCCCGTTAAACCCCTGGGGAATTTCCCTGGTAAGCAAATAGTAGGTGTGGGAGGTACCACTCCCAGTCGAGCCCTTTGGGGGTCGACCAACATTTTTAAAACCTTTCCCTTCGGGGTGCCATTGAACCGTTCACACAGGCCATTAGCCCTGGGGGTGGTAGGGCTGGCCACAAGATGTTCCCACCTGTATCAGCTTGCAAAAGGGAAACCTCCATTAACTGCGAAAATTTAAATGGGTCCCCCGGGCCGTGAGGGATTTTTCCGGGGGGAAAACCCTCTCGAGAGAAAATCTCCATTTAAATTTTTGGCCACCTTGTCGGCCCAAAGAATGACAAGACTACCAAATTCCGGGACCCCGAGGGGCATAGTCCCACTTCCCGGGCAGTTTGAAGCGTTTCCCCCCAGCTGCTGGGGAATGGACAGCGATCCCGTTTTAAAACCACAGCCACCTTCCTGAAAGGGGTCGTCTATGATAGGCCCGAGGTACCAAGGGGGGTTTGGGGCCCCGGCCCCGCCTTCCCCCCCCCTCCCGACAGGTGTCGCACAAACGGCAGTAAAGGGAACCACATCAAATCCCCCTTTTTTTGGGCCCGTAAAATTCTTGGGGGCCTTTTTCCTTTTGGGCTTGGGGATCCCTTTGGGCCCCCGCCTCCGGGGAACCCGGTCCCACCATCACGGGGGTACAGCCATCCTTGGGCCCCGACACCCGCATGGTGTCAGTCCAAGGGTTGGCTGTGCCTCCGCCCCCTTGAAGCTTTCCAAAGGGTGTCGTCAGCTGCTAACGCTGTCTAAAAATCTTGACAAACGTGGGCCAAAAATTGGGTAGAATGCCCCCATCATCGTCGGGGTTTTCCCGGAAAACCTATCTCCGGCCCTCGCCTACCCCCCGGGACTTAACCCCCTCCCAGGGAGGATACCCCTCGGGCCCCCCGAAAAGGGGCCCCCTGTCCCCCTGGCCCTCCCACTTTTGGGGTGACAGGGGGCCAGAATGCTGCAACCGCTGGTGGGGGGGTCCCCCCCCCTCGGCGTTATATAAGTTTCCATCTGCTTGGGCCCAACCGGCCCTCCGCCCTCCTGGTTTGGGGGGGAGAAACCCCAAATCGTGGCTTTTTCCTGGGAGCCCTGCCTCCCCCTGCATGCTCCCCCACTGCGCGGGTTTTTCCCCCTGTCTGGCCCCTGGGTGTGGGGAGACCCCCGCCCTGTGGCCCCTTTTCCCTGGGGAAACCCCGCCTCACCTTATGCTCCCCCCCCAACCCGTCTGCCCCCTGTTTGTCCCCCCTGATGCCCCACCAGAGGAGAACGATTCCCAGCAGGTTCTGGAAAACATCCTGTGCCCTAAATTTCAACCCGCTGACCTATCTCCTCTTTTCCCCAGGGTGGAGAGGAAAAAACCCCCATATCACCCACCCCCATACTCCCCCCCAGTTTTGCAATTTAAAAACATTTGGCCACAACATTAAAAAGGGTTGGATGACACATTGCATTTAGGGGGGGGAGCCTTGGGCCCTTTAGGGGGCCCCAAAACGGGGTACCAGCCGCCCCCAAAATCCCGTCCCTAACAAAACACTAGCTGGAATTTTGGAAGATACCCCCACCTCCCGCATTCCCTGGGCCCGGGACCCCCAGTCCAAATACACCTTGGCCCTGGCAGCGCCGGCAATTTGCCTCCCAAATTTCCCGGGGACAGCGCGGGTCTTTCCGGGTAAAACAAGTCCTTTGGGGACCCAGCTCGGCCCCACCACAGTCCTCCGCGCTTTTGTCCAAGGTCCCAAAGGCAACAGACCCGGGCCTATGGTGACTGGCCTGGGATTTATTTAAGGGGGCCCTTCCCCCCCCCCACACACAAAATAAATTTGGGGGGCCCTTTGGAAAAAGGGGGCTGGGGTGGGGCCCTTTTGGCGGGTGGGGAAAAAGGGGCCCCTTTAAAAGTCCCGGCTGTTTTTCCCAAAGGGGGACAGAGTCGGGGGGCCCCCCACAGTTGGGGAAAACATGGGCTTGGGGGGCCCCCTGGGGCTTAGGGGGAGGGACAACTGTCCCCGCGGGCATCTTACCCCCTCTCCGCCGGTGTGCTTTCCCGGCCTCCCGGGGGCCCCAATTTTTGGCAGATTCATTTCCCCGAGGTTTTTTCTGTGGCAGTGGGCCCCCCTGGGTTTTCCGGGGGACGAAGGTGCTGCTGGAGGTCCTCTGGGCAGTTTTCCCCCAAAAACCCGCTCCGTGGCGATGAGCTCCTTCGGGTGCGGGGCGGTTTTTGACTTTAACCCCCCAGGTCCATGGGCGACTGCTTCTGGAGGGCCCCCCCATGTGGTTTGGCCCCGCGTCCCTTTTGGACCCCGCTGCAAAACCCGGGGCTTCTTCCTGTACAATCAGGAGTGAGGTTTTTACTGCCGGACCAACGCCTGCCTTTACTTTCCCCGTAGGTCAGGGTGGGAAACTGGGAGGTCCCGAAGATCCCAGGGGTTTATCTCTGAGTTTAGGATTAAAAAACCGGACCCACTGGTTTCCCCAGGCCATTTGGGGCTGGCGGGAAATTTTTTTGAATTGGGAGCATGAAGGTTTCCAGGTCTCCAAACCCTTTTTCCAGCATGGGGAAAATCCTCCGCCCTTAACTTTGGGGGCCTTGGTCTCAGGAGGCTCTTGAATGGGCCCGGGGGGTGGTGGGGGGGCCCTTTTTTACTGTAGCACCTGTAATTGGTTTGGGGCACGCCCCGCCGACGTTCCTCGGGCCGCTCACGCGTTCGGGCCCGCTGCCGCCTCTATCCCCTTCGCGATGTTCTGCCCGTTCTAAGGGGGCCTTTTAGGCATCGAGGTTTTCCAGCCTCAAGCTTAGGCCCGGGTAGTTTTTCAGGGGAATAGCTGAGGGTGAGGCTGCCCCCTGCGCCACTGACCACCGTGACTTTGGCCCCCTTGGGGGACCCCCGGGTGGATTCCTTTCCCCGCCTTTATAGTCCCTTGTGGTTGAGGGGCCCAGCTTTATTTTGGCTAACTTCACCGACCCGTTTCCCCAAGGCCCCACATTTTGCCCCTTTCCTGACCCGCCACCTTGCAACACTTGGTCACTTGCCACAAAAAATGCAACCCGAAGCACCCCAAAAACCCTTTTATTTGCACTCCCGACTTTTCAGTGCGAGCTAATCTTAAGACCCCAGCAGAAAAAACCACTGCTGGGAAATCCCTTTAAAGCCCGGGGAGTACGGGACCCGCACTCACACACACTATTGCTTGATCCCAACCCCTCTGCCCCCCCAATCTGTCCCGGGAAAAAACCCGCCCGCCGGACCATCGATTTTGGTTTTCGACCGACTTGGGGTGTATCGTGACGTTGCGCTGTCCCCCCCGGGGGGCACAAGGGCAGCCAGAACTGTTCCCCTGTTAACCCCTGTCCTTTACGGGCACAGGGGGAACCAAGGGGGGGGGGGGCGAAAAAAAACCCCCCTACTTGCCCCGAATCCTGAAAAGGCTGCCACCCGGTTTTTTATTTAGTTTTAAGACCGGTCCGTTACCGAATTATAACAAGGCCCGTAACCCGCCTTGGAGTAGCTATATACTATAGACCGAGTACTAGGCGTGTGAGGCCGATGATCAAGACAGACTAACTTAGATTAAAGTTTATGGATTTAATTAGCCTTGGAGGGCACACTAGACAAATATATACAAAAGGATAATAATATACCGATAAGAGTGCAAATATAAGTATGGGTTACAGACAAAGGCAGTAAAATGTGTCCAGTTACCTTTTGGTTTATGGCCCACATGGGGGGCTTATGTGGCCTGGCTTCTGCGTGTGGATGATCCTGGAAATGATCTTAGGTACCCCCCTTCCTGGATCAACGGTTGAGCCCACCCGGGCTCCTGCTTATATCTGTGATGGGTCAGCTCACGTGGCCGCCCACTACACTCCCCCACACACCCCTGGGACGGCCGATGAACTCCTCCCATTCTGGCCATGCAATTTCTGACTGAAAAACCAAAAATGGATCATAACACGGCAGGGCATTGGCGCAGAACCGAGCCGGTGGCATCATCAGAACTGGCTGGACCTACACTATGCCCTCGTGCCGACTCCGCTATCCTACGTGTTCCCTAAGTCCAGTTTTCGATTTCTCAGTCCCCATGTGCCCTAGAAACCCGGGAATGGCAGCGGGCTGTGCAGAAAGATTCACATTTTAAAATGTGAAATCGCTGTATACCACGGTTCCACGATTCTCTTATGAATCTTTATGAAAGTTCGGAGCCGCTGTGGCTGGGTGCCTTTTGTTCAAGTCTTTGAAGCTGGGGGTTTGAGCTAATTAAGTTGCATGAGCATCCTTTCATGGGTTGACCACCTGCTGTGGTGGCTTCCTATAGAAGGGCATTTACAATGGGTCTGAGCTGGGCTGCTTAACGTGGAAATTGAGCTTTCCTGGGGGCTTGGGGGCCATCTGTGAGATCTGACTAGATAAAGTTGGAGAGATGACTGTCCTATGAGTGTATTTTCCTCACACCCCTTCATATGGGGTTATTGCCATCATAGACATTGACGGCATCACAGTACGCTCAGATAGGTGCAGGTTCCACCTTAGAGACATCTCCTTAACTCCTTAACGACCGCCCACCGTCTTTTGACGGCGGGCATTTCAGTTTGTTCGTCTGCAGCGACGTCTTTTGACGTCGCTGCAGACATCGGAGTTTGCGGCGCCCGGCGTCGCAATTGCGCTGGGATCGGGGCTATACTACACAGCCCTGATCCCAGAGCATCCCCTGCAGGTGTCGGGGAGCGGAGGAAACCTCCGCAACCCGATGCTTTAACCCTTTGATTGCGGCGGTGCGTTACTGCAGCGCAATCAAAGGGTTCCCCTGCTCTGTCGGGTGATCGAAACGCCCAGTGACCCGACAGAGCTCAGGGAACGGCTGCACAGTCCACTCTGGGGACCTAGCGTGGCCCCAGAGCTGTCTGTATATGAAGCCAGTGATTAGGACGCACTGTGTGCTGTCCTAATCACTGCCTGTGTCAAACTGACACAGATTAGAATGTATTAGCATATATGTATGCTAATGCATTACTAAGTGTAAAAATTTTTTTTTAAAAAATGTTAAACAGTTCTCCCTTCATGGGAGTAAAAAATAAAGTACAAAAAAACCCATGAAAAGTGTAAAAAAAAAAAAAGAATAAAAAAATAAATAATAAAATAAAAAATAAATATTTAATAAAAAATAATTGTACATAAATTACACGCACAAAAAACCTACACATATTTGGTATCCACACGACCGTAATAACCTGTAGAATTAATCTAACAAGTTATTAAGTGTGAAATGTGAATGGTGTAAAAAAAAATAAAAAATAAAAAACATTTAAAAAAAAATAAAAAAAAATACTGCAATTATTTATAAGTGTACTTAAACTACTCCCACATAAAGTACAACTTGTCTCGAATAAAACAAGGCCTCATACAGCTGCGTCATTGAAAAAATAAAAAAGTTACAACTGCAAGGAGGCAAAAACTAAAAAAATGTTCTGGTCATTAACTACTTTTCAGGCGTTCGGCTTAAGGGGTTAATGGGCTCCCAAAACCCCATTCTGAATGGAGAAGTGAGCATCGGGAGTATGAACATTTCTTAGCCAGCTCTATCCATGGCCAACACCTCCATCATTGGCCAGGACTGGAGATACGCCTTATAGAAATACACATTAACCAAATTTAGCGCCTCAATTTCAAGCACCTTCATGCAATTTTGTACAATATGATTTGTTGCCAAAATTATTTTACTTGAAGCTTTGCAGTTTCCTCCTCAAATTAAATTTCAATTTTAAAAGCCCCAGCAAACCCTATATAAACCAAGACAAAGCATTGCAGTTGCATACATCCATCATTTCCCTAAGGAATACCAAACCCCTAATCCATATTTAATGATTCCCTAATCAAAAAGGGGCGTTGTCCGGTTGCATTGGTTGTAGTTGAGACTGCATAAAGTAAATAGAAGGGGTTGTACTTCCCGGGTCCCTTCTCCATTCAAATGGGATTTTTTGGGGCCCATCTTCAGAACGGGGGGAACTCAAAACCCCTATTTGAATGGAGAATGTTTGGGGCAAGTCAGCCCCTCTCTACTCATTTCAGTGGGAGTTGAGTATAGGTGAGGGTTCCTTTCCCGGACTATTTATAACTCCATTGGACTCAAGGAGAGGGGCCCACATCCCAGAAATTTCTTCATTCAGAAGGGGGTTTTCGGGGTCCCCCCTCCAGACGGGAATTTGAAACCCCCCATTGGAACGGAGAAGTAGGGGCAATGAAGTCCCTCCTATTCATTTAAATAAGATTCGACATAGGGAGTATTTCCATTTTGACATACTCGTAACCCCCTTTTATTCAAGGGGGGGGCCGACATGCCCATTAAGTACTTCATTCAGAACGGGGAGCTTCGAGGGCCTATTCTCCAGAACGGGAACTCAAAGTTCCCCATTGTTAATGGGGAAGTGATTGGGCAAGTGCAGCCCCTCTCTACTCATTTCAATAGGAGTTCTGATTATAGGCGAGTGGTTCCATTCTGACGTACTCATAACTCCCTTTGGTTTCAATGGAGAGGGGCCACACATGCCCAAGAAGTACTTCATTCAGAACGGGGAGTTTCGAGGGCCCATTCTCCAGAACGGGAACTCAAAGCTCCCCAATATTAATGGAGAAGTGATTGGGCAAGTGAAGTCCCTCGCTATTCATTTCAATAAGAGTTCTGAGCATAGGTGAGTAGTTCCATTCTGACATACTCGTAACTCCCATTGGATTCAATGGAGAGGGGCCGCACATGCCCATTAAGTACTTCATTCAGAACGGGGAGCTTCGAGGGCCTATTCTCCAGAACGGGAACTCAAAGTTCCCCATTGTTAATGGGGAAGTGATTGGGCAAGTGAAGCCCCTCTCTATTCATTTCAATAAGAGTTCTGAGGATAGGTGAGCAGTTCCATTCAGACATATTCGTAACTCCTGTTGGAACCAATCCCTTAATATTTTAAATTCAAAAAGGGGGTTTTTGGGTGCCTTTTTGGGAAAATAGGTGAGGTCCCAAAGGGTGGCTTGCACCTCTCTGAACTGAGGCTATCCTATAACACTTTGTCAATGTCTATGATGACAGAGCCCCTTTGGTATCAAAACTTTGGGTGCAATTAAAACCCTCTCCCCCCTAAATGAAGGCGGAGAAAACGACTGCGTCTCATTCCCTTGGGATTTTTTGGGAAGGAGAAACTCTTGTTTACTCGTCGGGGGTTCTTAGCTTTGGGAAACCCTTTATTTGGTTAACCCTTTGGATTCTAACTTCGGGTCGGGGGATTTAAAAATCTAAACTTTCGCCAAAAATAAAAGATGAAATTTTTGGACCATTTGGGGGTCTTTAAGGGCATTAGAATAAAAATCCTTGGCTAGGCATCCTCCCTGCGGGGACATACTCAACTAAATGGCGGGAAAAAGTAAAGAAATGACAACAGTCCACACAATTAATAGCGGCAAACGCTTTTCCCTTTCCTAATTTGGAAAGCCTTTTTCAACCTGAAAAAAATTTTTTAATGTGATTCTCGGGTTTTTAAAAGCAATATTCTATAAATAACATGGAAAGAGCAGAAAAAAATTACAGCACTCGACACATTTTTAAAAGATTTGATGAAAACAGCCGGGCTTCAAAAATTTCCTGATATAAAATCTGTGCGTCCGGCCTGTCTGGGTGCCACAAAAATTTAAACCTCTTAAAAAAAAACCCCTTCCTTTCCCCCATTACTCAGGGCGTTACCCTTGGGCTTTCTTAAATTTTCTGGCTCTGGAATTTCCCTCTGTTGCGTTAATATATATGGCCCCCTGGTGATATCTTGGGGGTCCAGATCCCTGTCTCCGGGATTGGGTATTCAAACCAAAACTTTGACACGCGAAAATGAAGTGGCTTGGGCTAGTATATGGGTCAGAACAGACGTCATGCTGGGCACACCAGGTAGGTGATTCTTTGGGTACCACTGGAGTTGATTCTTGGGAGCCCACCACGGAGTTGATTTTGGGGCCCCACCAGGGGTTGATCCCCTTTGGAGCCCACCCGGGTTGATTCTTGGACCCCACCAGGGGAGTTGATTTTGGGGGCCCACCAGCGAGTTTTTCTTGGACCCCCCAGGGAGTTGATTCTTGGAGCCCACCATAGGTTGATTCTTGGAGCCCACCATAAGTTGATTTTGGAGCCACCAGTAGAGTTGATTCTGGAGCCCACCCATAAGTTGATTTTGGGGGCTCACCGTGGAGTTGATTTCTTGGGCTCCCCATGGAGTTGATTTTTGGGGTCCACCATGAGTTGATTCTTGGGGAGCCCACCAGTAGGTTATTCTTGAGCCCACCGTAGAGTTTGATTCTTGACCCCACCTGGGTTGATTCTTGAAGCGTACCTGGGAGTTGTTTTTGGGGCCCCAAACTGCAATTGAATCTTGGGAACCACCAATTGAGTTTATTTTGGGGCCCACCTAACGCTATTTTTCTTTACTGCACTTGCCTCTTGTTTTTGGGTCCCCCTGCTTCAGTTCATCCCCAGACTTGAAGCCCTGTAAGGACACACACCAATTGAAAAGAGTTCTCCTGTTGTCGCCTAAAAAACCCCATGGTTTAAAATCCAATTGTGTTGGTTCTTTCTAACCCCGTTCCTTAAACACCTTCTATTTCCCCAGGGTCAAAGTGGCTCCATTCCCTGCTTTTTCCTTTTGCTGTAATTCAGCACTCGTGAGTGCCCCTCCCTAAAATCCTTCTTTTATAGTCTTAAGTGATTAAAAGTGACTGAATCCTATGAAAATGTTTTATGTCCTTGTAGGTGACAGAAAGCTTATAGAAATACCATCTTGGTTTGCGAATAAAACCCAGCCCGTAAAATTTCCTTGGGGACACGTTTGGGCTCTTTTACAAAGACATCCCTTTGCGATTTTCCCCTACTCTTTTATTGACGCGACTTTGAGCCCCCTGAAGAAACTCCGACAATCAATTTTTCTTTGCGATAAACCTGGGGGACGATACAAAGGCTCAATCAAAATTTCACTTCAGGCGTAGACCGGGATCAACGGTTCCCCTTTTTTTTTTAAAATAGTAAAAAATGTGAATTCTCCAATTTGGGCCCAAACAAGAGTTTTCACCCCCCCTTTTTTTAGAACGGGGCCGTACACTGGGCCCAAACATTTTAGTAAAACTTTTTGGTTTCCTGAAAATAACCCTTGTGGACCCAGGACTGGGGGCAAAGTATTCTGGTGCCCCAAGGGAAAGAAGGGCACATAGCGCCCCCAATAGAAAAATTTAGCCCATCCCTCCCTCCTCCCCCCTTTTCTTCATTTGGGTGAAGTGGTGACCTCCTTCACCATATCACGGCCCTGGGGACTCCCTCTTAATCTCTGATTGTGCTTTTCCCGTTTTTTCCCCCTCTGTTACTGAATCGTCCAAAAGGGTGTTACCCCTTCCAGTTTGAAAGTGGGGGGGGGGGATTCCCGTTCCCTTGACTGCAACACTAATTAAACAATGCACTCTGTGAGGGAACACCCTATTGTCAATCATGTTGACAATCAGAATGTACAGGAACCTACTGAATGGTATTTTAACACCCACCGCTGATTCAGTGCAAGAACACACCCTGATTGGGAACACCCATTACTGTTCAGGGGGGGAAACCCCCCCCAATTGGGGCAACCCACCACAATTCATTAAAACATTTCTAGGGGAAATAAAAAAGAACGCACAACAAGACTTATAAGAAAAGGCCCAGAATGGGATTAACAGGGAAAACAAGGAAACAAAAATACAAAATATCATAGGCCCCTCTACTTTATTGTGGTGCTCTGTGTGGTACTGCATGCTCCCCCTCTAAAAATTTTTTTAGCTAGGCAAAGTGTGCTGGCTAAATCAGAATTCCATTGACATAAAAATTAAGAATTGCGCGCGCGGCCACACTCTGTTCTGTTTTTATTGGAAGTTTTAAAACACTTGGAAAGTGTGCTTGGGTTAACTGGTCTACCCTACTGCTGGTCCGTTCTGTTGGTGTTTGGACGCCTGGCAAGTGCGATCAGCTGAAAAAAAAACTCTCATAGATCAAGGAGACCTCGTAAAGCCAGCCCCCCCTCTTTTCCCCTTTTTACTAGAATTTTTAAGAACAACTTTTGGGAAAGTTAAAATCGGGTGAACTCAGGGGATTCAAACCCCCTCTTGCTTTCGAAAGTTCTAAAAGGGAGCTAGGCAAGGTGCACACTTTAAAAAAAAGAACAAACCCTTTTAAGTTAATTCGGGGGCGCCATGCTGGCCCCTCCTTTCATTTAATTCAAGTACCTAGCAATTTTTTCATAAACTAAGGAATCCATAGAAATTATTCGAGTGCGCGCTCGGGTGCCCCCTCCTGTTTGTTCTTTTTGGGAATTCTGGAACAGTAGGCAATTTTGCTAGCTAATCAAAAGGGCAACCCTGTAGTTTCTGGTCTGCGCATGCGTGACCCCCTCTTTCTGTTCTATGGAAGTTTAAGTACATCTAGGCAAAGTGCTCACTAATCAAGGACATCCACAGAAATTTTCTGGCTGCGCATGCGTGACCACCCCTTTTTTGGATGTTCGAGTACAGCTTAGCAAATGTGCTCGGGGTTTTATCAAACTCTCATTAAAATAAAATTGGAGAGTTTTTGCAGGGGGCCACCCTCTGCTCTATTTATGGAATTTTGAGAGCAGTTGGAAGTGTGCCAGCTGAAATTGACTCCCATTGAAATGAAGCAAACGCATCGCATCACCTCTCTTTTACGAAAGTTCTCTGTTTACCTAAGGAATTGTGCTTGGGTTTTAACTAAAAAATGAATAGGAAAAAATTATCAAAAAACAAAAAAACAAAAAAAAATTTCCCCTTTTAAAATAACTTTAACTAAATCCTTATAATAATAACCATTATACGAACCCCAATCAATGGATATTTGTGAACAAAATTTTCGTTTCTTTTCTACCCCCTCCCCAAAGGTCAATTTAACAAAAAGTGATGACGGGCAAGTCCGGGTTAAAGATAAACCCAAATGGGGAACAAAAACCCTACACTTGCCCTATTACTGTAAAACCCGATCAAGAACATCTAGGGCTTAGTTAAGTTTTGTTTACTCACTACTCCCCTCAGAGCCTAGGGCCAGGAGGAGTTTTGTAGGGTATTAGTGCAGGGTCGCTCCATCGGGCGGGGCTCCGCTAAAGGGGAAGATCTAGGGATTAAGAAAATAGGGAAAATGTATGGTTTTTTGTTCCCGTTTTGGGTATTTTTTTAACCCCGGGGACGCCTCTATCATTATTGTTAAATTGACCATTGGGAGGTGGTGAGTAAGAATACGATATTGGTTGTTCACTAATATGCCTATTGATTAGGTTCGTATTAATGGTTTATTATTATTAAGGATTTAGTTAAAGTTACGTTTTAAAGGGAATATTTTTTTGTAGTTTTGGTTGAACTCAAGCTGCACATATGCTCTGTTCTGTTCACCTAAGGAATTGTGCTTGGCTAAACACAGGCTGCGCATGCGCGATCACCTCTATGTTCTGTTCACCTAAGGAATTGTGCTTGGCTAAACACAGGCTGCGCATGCGCGATCACCTCTCTGTTCTGTGGAACTACAAGTGCCAGCATGCCGCATAAGCCTCCGTTTGTAACTAGGGGACAGATGTAAGTCGGAACGGTGTAAGTCGGGGACTGCCTGTATATCTATTGAATAATTGCACTTATGTGAACTCATCATAAAAATGGGCTGAGGAAACCGTGACATAATTCAGTAATATTACTGTATGAGGTCAGGGCATAAGCGGGCGCTGCCAGGACATTGTGGCTACTGGGAATATCAATAAGAAAAGAAAAAAAAAAGAAAAAAATGGACCCGGCGCACGTGCAGAAAAAAGCCCGAGCTAAAGGCTTTTACATTAAAAAAGTATTTATTCTTAAAAATGCAAGGTGTGACTCTCGCAAAATTAAACTTGACGCGTTTCGCCCAAGTGCCCGCGCTTCATCAGAAGCGCGGGCACTCGCGCGAAACGCGTCAAGTTTAAATTGTAGGTTTTGTTATTAATTTTGCGAGAGTCACACCTTGCATTTTTAAGAATAAATACTTTTTTAATGTAAAAGCCTCTAGCTCAGGCTTTTTTCTGCACGTGCGCCGGGTCCATTTTTTCTTTTCTTATTGGCGTCTATCTCCCACCGGACCACGGAGCGGAGCTTTAGTGACCAGCGGCTGCCGTACTAAGGGCTACGGAATATAAATAGCCCCGCAAGCCCGTATAAGTGTTGTGCCTCTATATTAAAAGCGCAACACCCGAAGGTGAGAATCTAATTGCATTCAATACCCATTTTCATTTTGAAACAGTATAACACTATTGTACGCCCCCTCTCTTTTTTCTTTCTTTGCATACTGGGAATATCCGCAACGGTAGCAGCGCGAAACAGATCTCCCACCCGCTGCAGGGGACTTCCCAATGTGTTGTGATTTCCTTATCGCTCCCGAAATGAGTTGTGACACATGAAGTCCTTCTCTGACAACTGGAACTGGAAGAAAAAAAAGATATTTGCCCGGAATATTTGCTGCTGTTAATTCCAACACAGAGCGAGCTGGCATGAAGCTTAATCATCCCGTGCAGCATCTCGTGAAGTAATGTACATTGTCAAGCTGTCCAGGGGACGTCGAGCTTTGTAATTAGTATTTGATAGCAAATTCAATACCCTTAAGAGACCGACCTGGACTGAAGGCATCAGCAAGCCGTCACCGAGGTTAGACAAGCTTCCATAAAAAGCACTGCAGAAGGATTGGCTTCCAATGAGGGGGATTTGACTGAAGAATTATTACGGAACCTTTTTTTTTTTTTTTTTCCTTTTAATAAAATGAAGCTGGATGACTTCCATCTGATCGGTGGAGACCTTTGTGGTAATAAAAATCCGGAGAGTCTTCCTTTTGCTTTATGTTGTACTGCCATCTGGTGCACAAAGGGAATACCGTCTGCACCAGGGAGCCGCGCTCTTGTTGCTGAGATCTGTTCTGTCACATTTCTCTCACTTGATACATATTGCAGAAAACTTCTTTTTACGTGGAATAAGAAGCATGAAGGTTCCGTAAGGATCCGACCACGCGTCAGGTTTTTCCCATTTTGGAAAACCGCGGCTTAGGATTTTAAATAAAACTTTGGGGAAAACCGTTCCAAAAAAACCCCTCCAGTCTTGTAGCTCACACAACTCACATTTTCTGAGGTTGGATTCCAAATCTGAACTTTTTTTTCTAAAAAAAACCCTTAGAGCCTGCTGAACCTTTTGCCGTATTTCACTTGAAAAAAGGGGGGAAAGTTTACTTTGGGTTCTTTTGTTCACATTTTTTTCAAAATGCTTTAACCCCTAATTGAGGTCCCCCTTTTTGATTACAGGTGGGGCTTAAAGGGGGTTTTCACTACAACAATTGTTTTATTTAAATCTTACAAAAACAAGTCACTTTGCAAAATGTGTCCATTAACAGGGTCCCACCCAAATTCCCAATTCCCCTCTTGTTGGGTGCATCAGTCCTCAGGTCGCTAAAACAACCCATTTGATCTCTCCTGGTGGGTGCCAGCATGGTTGCTTAGCTACAGACCTGTTTGATCCTCAAAAGGCTGCCAGCCTGGTTGTTAGCACAGACCTGTTCCAACTCTCCTGAAGGCTGCCCCTGGTTGTATAGCTACAGCCTGTTTGTTTTTGATAGGCTGCCAGCACGGTCACATACACAGACCTTTATCTCTCCTGTTGCTGCCACATGGTGCTATAGTACAGACCTTTTTTTATTCTCCCGATAGGCTCCAGACTGGTTGCTATGCTAAGACCTGTTTGATTTTCTCCGATAGGTGCCCTTGGTCGTATAGCTACAGACCTTTTTTGATCTCTCCCCGTGCCTGCAGCATGGTTGCTATAGTACAGACTTTTGATCCTTCCCGATAGGCTGCCCCACTGGTTTCTTACTACAGCCTGTTTTTTCTCTCCCGTAGGCGCCCACTGGTCATATAGTACAGACCCGGGTTTATCTCTCCTGAAGGCTGCCAGCACTGGTTGCTATAGCTAAGACCCTTTTATCTCTCCTGATAGGGCCAGCACTGGTCACTATAGCTACAGACCTTTTGATTCCTCCTGATAGGCTGCCAGCCTGGTTCATAGACAGACCTTTTGATTTTTCCCGAACCCCCAGCACTGGCGCTATAGCTACAGACCCGTTTGATCTCTCCTGTGGCTGCCCGCGCTGGTTGCAAAATCAGACCTTTCCCTCTCTCCTGATGGCTGCCCAATGGTTTTTAGCTAAAACCTTTTGATTTCTCCTGATAGGCTCCACACTGGTCACTATACACAGACCTTTTGATCTCTCTGTAGGCTGCCCGCAGGGCGCTATAGCTACGACCTATTTATCTCTCCCCCCGATAGGGTGCCAAACCCGGTTGCATACTACAGACCTTTTAATCTCTCTGATAGGGGTGCCCGCTTGGGGCGCTAAGTAAGACCTGTTTGATCTCTCCGATAGCCTGCCACACTGGTTGCTATACACAGACCTTTTGTCTCTCCTGATAGGCTGCCAGATGGTTTTCTATACTCAGACCTGTTTTGATCTCTCCCAAGGCTGCCAGCATTTTTCTATAGCTAAAAACCTGTTTTCTCTCCTGATAGGCGCCCGCCCGGGCACTAAGCTACAGACCCTGTTTGATCTCTCCCGATAGGGCCAGCATTCCTATAGCTACAACCTCTTTGATCTCTCCTGTAGGCTGCCCCACTGGTTTCTTAGCTCGACCCATTTATTTTCCCGAAGCCTGCAGCACTGGTCGCTATAGCTACAGACCTGTTTGATCTCTCCCGAAGACTGCCAGCACGGTTGCTATAGTACAGGCCTGTTTTATTTTTCCTGATGGTTGTCGTACTGGTTTCTACAGGGCCCCATTTGATCTATCCCGAAGGTGCCCGCACGGGTTTCTAAAAAAACTTTTTTTTATAGTAATTAGCCGCCGAGGGTTCCCTAAAAATCCCAAACCCCGCGGCTTAGGATTTTGAAATCCATCGATTAAAAAGTTTGAAAAAAATTTTCCCTTGGGCCTCAAATTTTTGTTGTTCACAAAACCAAAAATTTTTTTTGAGGGTTTTGGGTTCCAAAAACCCAACTTTTTTTTTCTTTTAAAAAAAAAACTTTTACCTTTCCCCCAAACTTCTGCCGCAAAATTTTACTTTTAAGGGGCGAAACATTTACTTTTGAGGTCAATGTGACAGCAAGAAAGACAACCAGAAAGTTTTGTGCACTTTTTTTTTTTTTTTGTGGATTTTAACACAAATCCACAAACAAAAACTCAGTAGTCCTCTATGATCCACAAAAACCATTGAAAAACCGTATCCTTTTCCCCGGGGACGGCGGGGTCCGACAGAAATACTCACCAAAAAACCCAACAAAAAAACGATCTAAAATTCCTTGGGTAAAAAACTGTTCAAATATTCATCAAAGAATGTGGGTTTTTGGAGTAAAAACCTTTTGGGCGTGTTTGGCCAGCCTTTTAAAACCCCAATTCCCATTCAGCCGCGCAAATTTTAGCACTAAAAAAGAACTTCAAAATTTAAAAACAGAAATTTTTTTAAAACTTTTTGTACTTAGGAATTTCATAAAAATTTTTTGGGTTCTTAGTTCTTTTTTGTTTTAAAATGCTTAAACCCCATTATTTTTGGGCCCTTAAAAAGGGGGTTTTCCCACCTTCAACAAAATTTCCCTTTTTTTTTTAAAGTTTTTTGCAAAAACAAATCACTTTTTCCCCTATTGTTCATTTAAAACCCTGTTCCAAAATATTTCCTAGATACCCCTCTTATATGGGGGTTTCATCAGCTCCCCAGGTGCTATTTGGGTATAGACCTGTTCCCAAACTTTTCCCAAAAGGCTGTCAGCACTGGTTGCTATAAACTTAAACCCGTTTTTATCTTCCTGTTTGGTGCCAAAATGGTCGTTTTAGCTACAAAACCTGGTTAAAACCCCTCCTTGATAGGCTGCCCAACACCCGGTTGCTATAGTATTTTAAAACCCGTTTGAAACTCCCCCTGATAGGTGCCAGCCCCTGGTTTTCCCATAGCTACAGACCTTTTCAATCTTCATGATAGGCTGCCAGCGCTGGTTGCTATAGCTACAGCCCTTTTCAATCTCTCTAAGGCTGCGCCTGGTTCTATAGCATACCTTTTTTCAATTCTCATGATAGGCTCCAGCCTGGTTCTATACTAAAAACCCGTTTATCTACCCTGATAGGCTGCCAGCCTTTTTGCTTTAGTAAACCTGTTTGATCTCCTATGGCCCCAGCAGGTTGCTTTAGCTAAGACCTGTTGATCCTTTCTGTGGGCCCCACCGGGTTCATATACAACCTGTTTGATCCTCCTATATTTGCCAGTACTGGTTGTAAGTACGACAAAATTCCCTTTCCAGCCATCACTGTGGGACGTGGGGCTATAGAAGCCAGTAAAACACTGAATTTAAAATAAACCCAAAAAACTGGGGAAAAATGAATCATGTAGTGAACAACCCCTTTTAAAACCCCCTGTTGATCAAAATGTGAATAAGAACCTCAAAATTTTTTTTTCATGTATTCTAATAGCAAAATGCTTTTCCAAAATTCCTATGTTTTTTTTTAGTGTTAGTATGTGTGCTGAATGGGAGTGTTTTATTTTTAGCCACACCTGGCACCTATGCTCATTTTTTTTCAACATTTTTTTTAGGGATTTGCAAATCAAATATTGTTTTCTGCTCTAGGATATATAGGGCTTCATGATTTAGTGCTTCTGAGAAGAGGCAGAGTAAACCCTGATAGGACTCCATAACTTCTTACTAACATTTGACACCCGGTGCTAACAGCAGGGATTGGAGTCGGCTCTGATTCCTGCTGTTCAACATTTTAGAAACCAATCAAAAGTGGCTGCATCGTCTAAGAATGAGGAACAGTCCTGTGCACCCTTCCCCTGATTGCTCTACCCGGCTCTGAGCAGTTGCCATGGCAGATGGAAGCCTAATGAAGGCTTTCCATCTCAGAGCTTCTATTACATCCTGCCTATCTTGGTATATCCTCCTACATTATATAATTCAGAATGGTGAACAAGTGATCCTGCCCCCCTCCCCTAGTGGTCAAGAGCCCAACAGTGACTACATGCACAAGTGAAAAAAAATGTTTAAAAAAAAATAAAAAAAAATGAAAAGTTCAAAACCTCTCCATTTTGCTATTTTACAAATAAAATATAAATAAAGATTACCCATAATTGGTATCACTGTGTCTGTAAAAGTCTGATGTATTAAAATATGATATAACCTTATTTATCCTGTAGTGTGAACACTATAGAAGAAAAAATATATAAATAAGCTTCTGCCCATTATCATACATAGACTGCAGCTCATGTCCCCCACCATCACACATAGACTGCAGCTCATGGCCCCCACCATCACGCATAGACTGCAGCTCATGGCCCCCAGCAACACGCATATACTTCAGCTCATGGCCCCCATCATCACGCATAGACTGCAGCTCATGGCCCCCATCATCACGCATAGACTGCAGCTCATGGCCCCCACCATTGCGCATAGACTGCAGCTCATGGCCCCCACCATCACGCATAGACTGCAGCTCATGGCCCCCATCATCACGCATAGACTGCAGCTCATGGCCCCCACCATCACACATAGACTGAAGCTCATGGCCCCCACCATCACACATAGACTGCAGCTCATGGCCCCCACCATCACGCATATACTGCAGCTCATGGCCCCCATCATCACGCATAGACTGCAGCTCATCACCCCCATCATCACGCATAGACTGCAGCTCATGGCCCCCTCACCATCACTCATATACTGCAGTCATGGCCCCCATCATCACGCATAGACTGCAGCTCATGGCCCCCATCATCACGCATAGACTGCAGCTCATGGCCCCCACGATCACACATAGACTGAAGCTCATGGCCCCCACAATCACACAAAGACTGCAGCTCATGGCCCCACTATCACACATAGACTGCAGCTCATGGCCCCCACCATCACGCATATACTGCAGCTCATGGCCCCCACCATCACGCATAGACTGCAGCTCATGGCCCCCATTATCATGCATAGACTGCAGCTCATGGCCCCCACCATCACACATAGACTGAAGCTCATGGCCCCACATCACCATAGACTGCAGCTCATGGTCCCCACTATCATGCATAGACTGCAGCTCATGGCCCCCACCATCACACATAGACTGCAGCTCATGGCCCCCACCATCACGCATATACTGCAGCTCATGGCCCCCATCATCACGCATAGACTGCAGCTCATGCCCCCACCATCACACATAGACTGCAGCTCATGGCCTCCACCATCACAAATAGACTGCAGCTCGTGGCCCCCACCATTACGCATGGACTGCTGCTCATGGCCCCCACAATTACCCATTGACTGCAGCTCATGGCCCCCACCATCGCGCATAGACTGCAGCTCATGGCCCCCATCATCACGCACAGACTGTAGCTCATGGCCCCCACTATCACAGGTAGACTGCAGCTCATGGTCCCCACTATCACACGTAGACTGCAGCTCATGGTCCCCACTATCACACATAGACTGCAGCTCATCACCCCCACTATCACACATAGACTGCAGCTCATCACCCCCACTATCACACATAGACTGCAGCTCATCACCCCCACATCTCATAGACTGCAGCTTATCACCCCACTATCACACATAGACTGCAGCTCATCACCCCCCTTTCACACATAGACTGCAGCTCATCACCCCCCTATCACACAAAGTCTGCCGCTCATCACCCCCACTATCACACATAGACTGCAGCTCATCTCCACCACTATCACACGTAGACTGCAGCTCGTGGCCCCCACTATCACACATAGACTGCAGCTCATCACCCCTACTATCACACATAGACTGCAGCTCATCACCCCCACTATCACACATAGACTGCAGCTCATCACCCCCACTATCACACATAGACTGCAGCTCATCACCCCCACTATCACACATAGACTGCAGCTCATCACCCCCACTATCACACATAAGCTGCCATAAAAACAACCCCCTCTCCTCCCCCGCAAAAAAGGTGCAAGATCCTGTTCACTCCACACTGGTTGACAGCTTTCCTTGTATCAGTCTGTGTGCAGAGGAAACTGTCAATCACTGTATGTGGCTGGGGTAAACAGGACTATCACTTTCTGTTTCGTGATTTATTCTGCTTTTTGCTCAGAAATGCCAGGAGCACCACCACAGCAATAAAAGAAAGATGGGGCTGATGTGGTGCAAGATAGGAACTGGTAATGGGGACGGGCGTCCAATAATAACTGATAAGAACCATCACAGGGAGAGGAAAGAAGGAAGACCGGGTAAGAAGAGAAGAAATAGAGATGTTTTCTCTATAATTAGAAGCTGTGGATTAGCTTGAAAATCATTACGTGCTAATCAGCGAGCGCTCTCCATTCTATTCAATTAGATGTGACTAAAAGTTCACACGGTTTATAGACAAGGAAACAAATCGAGCTGTAAACCTGCAGTGGAGAATGCACATTGCAGCACATGGTCATCATCAACCTAGGACACCTCTCAAACCTAAGCTCAGGGTAATTAGCATTCTAGTGATTACATATTATGCAAATTACCTTGATCTTACTAAGAAATGGAGCAATAGACTACAGCTCTCAACATCCCCATTCTACAAATACAATACAATTCTGGGTAGATGTTCTACATTCATTTTAGGAGGATGTCCCACAAAGACGACGTATGGCCACCAGACAGGCCCAATGATATATCCTCGGCACAGCACCTATCTGTCTCTAACAGGGCGGTTGGACACATTGCATTTTACCAAAAAAACACTTGCAGAGATGGCTAACAGCAGCATGCTTTCTTCAGGATTTTTTAGCTTGAAGTCAGTAGACAAATATGAAACGCACTGCAGGCTCTATTTGAATTTTTATGGATTTTTCTTTACTTTTGGCGTCTCTTTGGCCAGTAGTAGTTTTTTCACACACAGAATGCTGTAGGTATAGGGTTTTTTCAGACAGTGTATTTTGTAACCTCCCCCTCATAGACCTCATACTGATGTGTCTGTGGGTGTTGCAGGTTTTTGATGCATTACTTGTCTTATTTTCCACTTTGCAAATCATGTGATGGAGAAAATGCACCATTAAAAAATGCATGCACCAATACCTGACTCTCTTCTCCTTCAACTTTTCCAATGACAATTATCTTTTTTTTGGCAGGTGTGCCACCTAATATACAAGTGCATTCCCTTCTGCCTCTAGATGTTTTCTGTGGTCAATAGCTGGTTCATTTTTTTCAAAAAGAAAAGTAGGAAAGAGAGGGGGCCAAGAAGGATAGAAGAGGGATTTGAAAGAGATGGGATCAAGAAGGACACAAGAGGGATTCAAAAGAGATGGGATCAAGAATGACAGAAGAGGAATTCGAAAGAGATGGGATCGAGAAGGACAGAAGAGGGAAGGGGAGAGATGGGACCTAGACAGATAGTCGAGGGATGGGGGAGAGATGGGATCAAGAACAACAGAAGAGGGAATCGAAAGAGATGGGATCAAGAAGGACAGAAGAGGGAAGGGGAGAGATGGGACCTAGAAGGATAGCAGAGGGATGAGGGAGAGAAGGGATCAAGAAGCATAGAAGAGCGATGTGGGACAGAGATGGGATCATGGAGGAGAGAAGAGGGATGGGGGAGAAGAGATGGGATCAAGAAGGATAGAAGTGGTATGGGGGAGAGAGATGGGATCAAGAAATCTGACAGAGAGATGGTAGAGAGATGGGACTGAGAAAAATGGACGAGAGATTGGACCAATAAAGATGGGAGAGAGATGGGACTAAGAAACATGGGATTGAGATGAGTGCATGAAAGATAGGAAAGATAGGAGAGATGGGATCAAGGAAAATTGGAGACAGGCGAGTCTAAGAAATCTTGGAGAAAAATAGGACCAAAGAAAGATGTTAAAGAGATGAGTCCAAACAAGATGGGAGAAAGACGGGTCCAAACAAGATGGGAGAGAGACGGGTCCAAACAAGATGGGAGAGAGATGGAGCCGACAAAAATGGAAGAGAGATAGGACCAAGAAACATAGTAGAGAGATGGGACTAACAGGGGTAAGAAGAGGGATGGAAGAGAGATGAGTCCAAGAAAGATGGGAGAGTAATGGGTCCAAAAAGGACAGAAGAGAGATGGAGCCGAAAAAAATGGGAGAGATAGGACTAAGAAAGATAGGAGAGAGAGAGGACTAACAAGGATAGAAGAGTGTTGGGAGAGAGATAAATCCAAGAAAGATGGGAGAGTGATGAGTTTGAGAAACCTAGGAGATAGATGGGACCAAGAAAGATGGGAGAGAAAAGGATCCAACAAGGATAGACGAGAGATGAGTCTAAGAAAAATGAGAGAGAGATGGGACCAAGAAACATAGGAGAGAGATGGGACTAACAAGGATAGAAGAGGGATGGGAGAGAGACGGTACAAAGGAAGATGGGAGAGAGAGGGGACCAAGAAGGATAGAAGAGGGAAATGAGAGAAATGGGACTAAGAAGAGGGGATAGAGATTGGTCTGTGAGAGAACGGACAAAGAAAGATGAGTGAGATGGAACCAAGATAGATGGAAGAACGATGGAACCAAGATAGATGGGAGACAGATAGGAGCCTAAGAAAGCAGGGCTTTACAAATACCTGGTTTTGTTGTTGGGTTTCTGTGAGACCTCCGTCGTCTTCCAATATTTTAATGAGCTCTTCAGGGTCCTCTCCATTAACCCATGAGCATCTTCTTGGACGGCATTTTTTTCGTGATTTTCAGTCCCTTTGGCAAAATGACAAGATAACTTGCTGAGGCTGGTAAAATGCTTCTTTAAATGATCTGCAACAAAATTGTATCCATATTAGGTAAGTTATTTATATTCATCTTAAAAAAGAGAATCTCCTGCCCCCTGGACCTGAGACTTCTCCTGACTCGTGGGTTTTAGTAAATCCTTGTGATCTCTGTGAAACAACAGTTCTAGCGCATCCTCTCTTATAACTTTGTGTTGTACTGTTCCTCTGTTGTTCATCCTAAAAAAGTATTATGAATCTGACAAATGGGTGTTACCATTACAGTTTTCACAGAGGTGTGTCCCTGCCTAAACTGACTGTCGCAGTAGGTAGTCCTACAGCTTCAAATTCCCATCCCCTGTTCAGGATGTGGGCAGTTCTACAACTTCAGAGCCGATTGTCAATTGGGTGTGTGTCCTGCACAGTGTGACATTGTCCAATCACTGCCAAAGAGGTGAAGGGTAACACCCATCTGACAGATTCAGTAATACATTTCTAGGAGGAATAACAGAGGAACAACACAACACAGAGATATAAGAGAAGATGCTCCAGAACTGTTGTTTTACAGGGATCACAAGGATTTACTAAACCAACATGTCATGAGATGTCACTGTTCCCCATTAAAGGGGTTGTCTCACTACAAGGATTAGCTTTCAACATGTAGGGAGCAGTAAATTAAGACATTTTCCAAATATATTGCTTTGTTCATTTTTTGTTGTTGAGGAGCTACAAATGATTTTATCACCTTCTGAGGGCTCTCTGGTTTCTCTAGTTACCGACCTGTTTGCTCCTCTGCTGTTTGTTCTATCTGATAGCAGGGAGTGACATCATCACACAGATCATGGCAAAGAACTGCCTACAGCCTGAGAGCTTGTGTGTTATCTGATCTTTCAGACAAAAGACACTAATTACTTCTGTTTACTTTAGCTCTGAAACTTCTCTGGACTTTAGAGCATTGCTTATCTAATTTAGACTAATTAGCAGAAGTTTGAATACATGGAGCTCCTATGCTAATTACAGACAGCTTGACCAGGAAGTGACAGGGTGCACGAATGAAAGAATGCTGCTTTGCTCTATGAAACAGTGAGATGAGACAACCCCTTTAAGGCACCTCAGATATCAGGGAGTACATAATTTTGACAATTTTACTAATGAATTATGCCTTTGACAAACCTCACTCAGAAATGTGCATATAGAGATCATCCTCATAAAGAATGATTGCAAGAAAGTGGGATAAGTAGAAGGGGTGGGTGGGAGACAAAGGGAGGCATTAAAGGGTTTTTGCCACAATCTCATTTCACACCTCCTGTGTCCAGCTCTTCAGCTCCGTGTGCTCAGAAGGGGCCATGTGTGATTTGTTTGAATTGCCTATCATGTGACCCAGCAGGATGACATCACCAGGCCTTTCCTCACTGTAGTCAAAGAAAGGTCTGTTTATGTAAAGCATTGTGAGTAGTTGAGAGGTAAAGTTTTTGCCTCCAGGGACAAGGGTCCTAGGTTCAAATCTCTGCAGGAACCAAACCTGTGGATTTTATTTCTCTTTATCAATGCACAAACCTGACTGAGCTTTCTTTTTTATTTATTTGCACTGTTTGACTAATTACTAAGTAGTACAGAGGACGGGAGCAGAATGACAGCACTCGGGGTTTGAACACTCAGTAGCTACCTGAGAGGAGAGGTGATGTCTGAGCATGTGCGACCAGTTGTGAGGAGCTCTCAGCCCTGGTCGTATCCCCTGGAGATGAGCTGTAAACAATCGATCACTAGAGGAGCAGCTAAAACAAAAACGGTGCAGAATTTTTAATAATAATGAATGGTGAAAATGTTTATCTCATTTGCAAGCTTCCCACGTCAATTTGCATCACCTCATCAGGTCGCTATAGCTACAGACCTGTTCAATCTCTCCTGATAGGCTGCCAGCACTGGTTGCTATAGCTACAGACCTGTTTGATCTCTCCTGATAGGCTGACAGTACTGGTTGCTATAGCTACAGACCTGTTTGATCTCTCCTGATAGGCTGCCAGCACTGGTCGCTATAGCTACAGACCTGTATGATCGCTCACGATAGGCTGCCAGTGCTGGTTGCTATAGCTACAGACCTGTTCAATCTCTCCTGATAGGCTGCCAGCACTGGTTGCTATAGCTACAGATCTGTTTAATCTCTCATGAAAGGCTGCCAGCACTGGTTGCTATAGCTACAGACCTGTTTGATCTCTCATGATAGGCTGCCAGTGCTGGTTGCTATAGCTACAGACCTGTATGATCTCTCATGATAGACTTTCAGCACTGGTTGCTATAGCTACACACCTGTTCAATCTCTCCTGATAGGCTGCCAGCACTGGTTGCTATAGCTACAGTCCTGTTCGATCTCTCCTGATAGGCTGCCAGTACTGGTTGCTATAGCTACAGACCTGTTCCATCTCTCCTGATAGGCTCTCAGCACTGGTTGCTATAGCTACAGACCTGTTCGATCTCTCCTGATAGGCTGCCAGCACTGGTTGCTATAGCTACAGACCAGGTTTCTACTGCAGCCTAGTGGAGCCAGTAAACACACCCCTGAATTCAAAATGAAACCAAGAAAACAGGACTGAGGTAAGAGGAATCAATGTAGTGAGACAACCCCTTTAAACATCCTAGATGTGATACTAAAACTCTCCATTTTTTTTCTGAACCTTTAATATTGCCACTAAAGTTACCTCAAAAAGTCTATCCCCTTCCTGACAACTGGTCATAATTTTTTGGCTCTTCGTACTTTTCCTCCTCACCTTCCATAACTTTTTTATTTTATCATCTACATGGGCATATGAAGGCTGTTGTGTTGCGGGACACG
Organism: Phyllomedusa bahiana; assembly: GCA_025379985.1. Lineage (NCBI taxonomy): Eukaryota > Metazoa > Chordata > Amphibia > Anura > Hylidae > Phyllomedusa > Phyllomedusa bahiana. Next base: position 130,024 of record JAODAL010005872.1, read on the forward strand.
ATGGACTTCTGTCTGCTTTCGTTGACCGCACAATAGACTGTACTTGGGGCCAAATTCTAACTGGGGCGATATAAAAACATTCTTGCGCCATTTTTGCGGCGATCACTCTTCTATAAATGATGTGTGATCCGTTTTCTTCTGGTCGATGCAATTAAGCGGCACCATAGCTCCGTACCGACAACAGGACGGACCAGGATCACTAGAGGAGCAGCTAAAACAAAAACGGTGCAGAATTTTTAATAATATTGAATGGTGAAAAAGTTTATCTCATTTGCAAGCTTCCCACGTCAATTTTACCTCGTGGCAAAACAAGGCAAATTATTATGGGGCATTCACTGGGAAATATGGTTTGTCCTGGCACAATGATGATGTGGGGGTGGGGGGGGGGGGGTGATGACTGGGCTATGTTAGTAAATTATGGAATAAAACAAGTGAGATTTCATGTAATACTCAACTGTCCTTCACATTCACAGGTTTGAGCATGAATGCTGCATCTCCGAGGCGCGATGGTGTATTTGATTACGGGAAGGATTAAAGTCATGAATCTATGCATTCTGTACCATCTAATATGGTAATGAACCGCCGGCTGCATAAAGGGAGATGACTTATGTGAATTGCATTAATATTGTAACAGCTCAACATTTCTATTCGAGTCTCCTCACAACTCATCCAGGAGACTCGCTCTATAGACCTTCCTTCCAGGAGAGAACACACAACCTCCATCACCATCATATGGTCTCTATTTGAAGAGATCAAACAGTTCCTCCAGTAAATGCATTTTCATATTGAGAACAATGAACCAGTGTGTGAGTTTTATGCTGAGCACATAAACCTGGGATATGATTGATATCTCTGGTGCAATCGGAAAAAAATCTGGTTCTTGTTTGAGTTTAACATATGCCTTTTATTCGGCGTGTAGGCAGGAGCAATGCTACTAACCATTTGTTTTCAATGGAATTTGATGGAATTATTGTCCAGGGTTATTTTATGGTCAATAAAGAGTATAAAAAATGGACTGTGCAAAAAAATTAGGCAGGTGAGGAGAAAATGCTGCAGAGTCGGAATGTTTTCACAGAAAGAAGTGTTACATTTTTTTTAAAATTAAATTAAAGGGGTATTCCCATCCAAAAGCGTCAGTTAAATCTCCTGGAAAATGCAAAATCTACAAATGGTCCCCTACCTACCACGTGTTATCTAGAATACTGGAGTTTATGAGACCCCCTCAGGCGACTGCTACCTCTGCAATCTCTATTCCCACTATTGATGTCATATCATGGATAGCCATCAATGTGTGATAGGTGTTAGTCCTCCCTGGGGTCAACATCGTACTCGAGATGGGCCCTGAAGTCTCCATCAACTGAGCTCTCTCAAGCCAGACTTCAGGTCCACTTCCTGTTCAGGCTGTGGGCAGTTCTATATCTTCAGGCTCCCACCTCCTGTTCACGTTGTGGGTGGTTCTAAAGCTTCAGGCTCCAACTTCCTGTTCAGGCTGTGGGCAGTTCTAAAGCTTCAGACTCCCACTTCCTGTTCAGAATGTGAGCAGTTCTACAACTTAAGGCTCCCCCTTCCTGTTCAGGCTATGGGCCATTCTACAGTTTCAGGCTCCCACTTCCGTTTCAGAATGTGGGTGATTCTACAGTTTCAGGCTCCAACTTCCTGGTCAGGCTGTGGGGGGTTCCACAGCCTGATGCTCCCACTTCCTGTTCAGGCTGTGGGCGGTTCTACCACTTCAGGCTCCCACTTACTGTTCAGGGTGTGGGTGGTTCTTCAGCTTCAGGCTCCCACTTACTGTTCAGTTGTGGGTGGCGTTCTACTAGGCTTTCTGAGCTCAGTCCCACTTCCTGTTCAGGCTGTGGGCAGTTCCATAGTAGCGACTGATATTTGAGCTGTGCTATTCTTAGCTGACCTTTTTAGGGGTACATTGGTGATAGATTGGGGTTTTAACAACAGGAAAGAAAGCTACAGGGCTCTAAGAGGTTAAAGTTTGTCAGTAAGGAACATAAAAAGCTCCTGAGCAGGGAGTGGTGTCCCTATCCGAACCACTGCTAGAGTAGAGAGAGGTGGTTTGTAACCTAGAGAAGCTTGTGTACACAAGCAGGATATAAGAACTGCTTTATCCTTGAAAGGCGGCAAAATCAGAATAGCAATGTATTCGGTAATAGTCTTTATTTATCTTTGTGGTGAGAATACCCCTTTAACACTTTTTTTCTTACTGCATCCTCTCTTCTGGGTTACAAATGGTTAAAAAACAGTGTTGGGCCCGTCCCCAAAAAGTTTTTCCCTTATAATTGTGAGAAATCCTCTGTTACAAACCTTTGACATTTTAAATGAAAACAGTCATTCTTGGAGGCAGGTTCAGAAACAAAAGAAAATCCGCTGCAATAAATCAATCATCACTTCATCATTATAACAATGCCCCCAAAATGAAATGTATGACCTCACTGCTTCCAATTCTTGCCTTGTACCTTTCCTCTTTCAGACATAGGTTGCTCTATGACATTCACACAGCCTATGTATATTATACAATATTAAAACCATCTGCTTCATATATGGGTCCCCTTTGTGCTTTCCAATTGGCTCTAACCCAGAACGGCACAGCATACGGACCATGGTCCACTTTCTGGCCAGCAATGGGCCACAAAGGGGCAAGGCATGTGCTACCATTGCACAAAAATCTTTGGTCCCGGCTAGTTTTAGCCCCCATATCGAGCCATGTTATGCAGCCCTGCTCTAACCCATCGAGGCTTGGTGTCCCCCGCCAAGACGCTAGCAGCGAGCCTATAAGTTGCAGTTTAGGTTTTTAGCTGGGGGCCCCCTGACTTTATGCCAGGTTTCTTGCTGCCAGTTGGACAAGGATCCAATACAGGACGATTGGTTCATGTTATGCATCCAGGTACCATGGCCAATGTATACTAACAAAAAATCACTTATCTCTTAACTAAGGGCAGGTCGGAAAATTTTCAAAACCTATTTAGAAACTCCTCTCCACATACAAAATGTTAAAATTAAAGGGGGGGGTCTCACTACAGGGTCGCTTTCTTTTTATGTTTAAAAAAACTTGCCCAAAACCCAAATAAATTTGAATTTTTGTCCATTAAAAGTGTCCTACCTATTCCTAAAATATCCCCTCTTGTTGGGGCCCGCTTTAGCTCCCCAGGTCGCTTTAGCTACCGGGCCCGTTCAATTTTCCTGTTGGTGCCCGCCCCTGGTTGTATAAATTCAGGGCCTGTTTGATCTCTCCTGATAGGCTGACAGTAAATGGGGGGTTTCTTTGCTACAGACCTGTTTTTATCTCTCCTGTTTGGCGCCCCGCATTTGGGCGCTATAGCTACAGACCTGTTTGGGGCTCCCCTAGGCGCCGGGGGTGGGGCCCAAAAAAAAGACCCCGTTCCCCTTTTCCCGGGCCCCCAGGCCCCTGGGTTTTTAAACACCGACTGGTTTAATTTTTCTGAAAAAACGCCACAACCGGGGTTTGCAAGCAAGACCGTTTGACCCCCAATGGGGGAAAGGCCGCCCCGGGGGCCGGGTTCCCCAAGGGTAAGGGCCCGGGCCCCCCTGAAGACCCCGGGACTGGGGGGCATAGTTACAACCTGCTTCCTCCGGGCGCCAGCGGTTCCATAGCCTCCCCAGGAACCCGCCGGGGGCCTCTGAAAGGCTGCCGTTGGGGGTTTTAAATAAACTGGTTTATTTTTATAGGCCCCCTCAGGCCCCCCAATGGTTGCCCCATAAGCCGCCTGTTTTTACCCCTAAGCCCGCCGCAAGGTTTTGTTTGGGACCCCAAACCCGCCTTCCCTTTTGCCTCTGTTGCCCCCTAAAAACCCCCCTGTTCCCCCAAAAAAAAACCCCAATGGAAAAAGGCCCGCGGGGGGTACCCTGTTTTGGCCCCCAAAAAACCCCTTTTTAATCCTGTGTGGATACCAAAAAACCTTCCCCCTTTTTTTCCCGGCCCTTTAATTGCCCTTAAAATTACCCAAAAGGGGGCACCCCCCCCATGGCCCCGGGCCAATTTTTTGGCCCTCTTTTTCCTCCTTCCCCCTTCCTCCTTTTTAATTTTTTCTCTCCTGGGCCATTTGTTGGGTGTTGGTTTTGCGGGCACCCTTTTTTCCCCTTTTTGTTTGGCCCCCAATAAATGCCCGGGGAAAAAACCCCCTGGGGCCCCTTTAAAAAAAATTTTTGGCCCCCAAAATTTTTGCCCGGCCCCCCCCACTTTTTCCCCCATAAAAAATGGGGGCCCCCTTTTTTCTTCTGGCGATGCAATTAAGCGGCACATTGCCCCGTCGAAAAGGACGGACCCAAACCACCGTTGTTGACCTAAAATGAGGTCTTATCTATTTACAGTTCCTTTCTTTAAATTAGTTGGAACCTCTTTCTGTGATTTGCACACCCGCACCCCGCCTCATGGATCACGGTGAACTCAGCCCATGCTCGAAATGTGTAAAAATAAACTTTGAGCGTTGGAGTCTTCCTCCTTGTTCCATCTGTGGGAATCACTGACAGTTCAGGTGACAGTACAGAAGAAGAGGTGACAGCAAAGAGACTCGGTGATTAGATTTCATTACTAAAAATAAGAACCTGAGATGGAGGAATAATTTATAAACAAGTCTATAGGAAGGATCAGAGAGGAGGGCGCTTGTTACACAAACCGCAAGATTTGGTTTGTCTTTTTCTAATTTAAACTAGTTTTGCAGAATTTGCAGAATTTTTATACCGTATTTTTAAGGGGGTTTTTACCCGTTTAGGTTTCCCGGGTGTTTCCAACAGTTTTCTCCCCCCCAATCTTGTTGGTTTGGGGTGGCTCTACCTTTGGCCCCACTTTTGTTCCGGCGTGGGGGGCTTACAGTTCGGGCCCCCATTCTTTTTTGGGGCTGTGGGTTGGTTCTACAGTTTCGCCCCATTTCTTGTTAGGCCTGGGGGCTTACCGGGCCCCCTTTTTTCCCTGGGGGGCCCCCCCACTTTTTTTTTTCGGCTGTGGGGGCCTACAGCTTCTGGCCCCACTTCTTTTCCGGTTTGTGGTTGGTTTTACAGTTCTGGCCCCCCTTTCTTTGTTTCGGCTGGGGGGTGGCCTACACTTGGCCCCCTTCTTTTTCAGGGCTGTGGGGGGCCCCAAAATTTCCTATTTTTTTGGGCTTTGGCCCCCCCCACTTCCTGTTGGTTTTGTGGTTTTTTTGGTTTTTTTTCAAACGGGGCCCTTTCTTTGGCCCCATCTTTTTTCCCGGGCTGTGGGTGGCTTACAAGGGCCCCCAAAACTTTTTGTTCGGGTGTGGGGGGGCTCTACATTAACCCCTTCTTTTTCAGGGGGGGCATTTTCTCCGCTTTCGGGCCCCCCTTTCCTTTCGGTTGTGGGTTTTTCTCCAGCTTCAGGGCTCCCATTTTTTTTTTATTCAGGTTTTTTGTTGCGGGGGTATCACGTTCATCCTCTATTCCTTTTTCAGGTGGGGTGGCTCACAGCTTCAGGTCCATTTCCCCTTTTGGGCCCGTGGGGGTTAAGCTTCCCCCATTCTTGTTCAGGTTTGGGGGCTTACAGCTTCGGCTCCCACTTTTTTTCCCGGCTGGGGGGGTTCTCAGTTTCGGCCCCATTTCTTTTTCAGGCATGGGCCCAAAGTTCCCCCCCCATTTTTTTTTTTTCTGGGGGGCCCCCACTTCCTTTCCTACGGGGGGCTTCTAAATTTGGCCTCCACTTCCTTTAATGTGGGCGGTTTACCTTTCGGGTTCCCCAACTTCCTGTTCGGCTTGGGCTTTTTCTCAACTCAGGCCCCCATTTCCCCGTTCGGGGATGTGGTTGGTTCATAGCTTCGGGTTCCCCACTTCATTTTCATGTGGGGGTGGTTCTTCAGTTCAGGCCCCCATTTCCCTGTTCATTTGGGGGATTCTATAGCAATGTCCATATTTAGCTCTGCTTTTCCTAATGAGACTGTTAAGGGACATGCTGATGGGGGGTTTTTTTAACAGCATAAAAGGGGACAAAGCCAAAAGGGGGTTAAAAAAAAAAAATAAAAACTCTGAAATGTGAAAACAAAGCAGGGATGAGTCACCATAATTTGGCATGCTGAGCAGACAGGAGAGGTTTTAACCCCCAAGGGGTGCATTGGGGGAAAAAAACAAATTTAAAACCCCCTTGTTGTTTTTTAAAACAAACCCCATGGAAAAGGTTGAAAGTGGAGGGAAAAAGAATCTTTAAAAATTTTTCTGCTGCTTCCAAGCGGGGCCCAGAAATCTGCTCCTTATCACTTCTAGGTTCCCACCCTGACACACAGGAGAGGGGTTGTGCTTTTTCCCTCAAAATTCAAAGGATTGCACCCTTCCCGTTTGTCGGAAAAGGAAACCCCGAGAAGTGAAGTGGAACAAATTCCTAGGGGAGCTCCAAAGTGGGTGGTTAAAAAAATGGGGCTTTTTACAGGTTCCCTTTTATTTTGGTTTCTGTAGTGCACTAGCGAGGTTGTTGCACCAGATTGTGAGACTTTCATTTTTTATAAAAAAAAATCTTAAGAAAATATAGAAAACAATCTGGATAGAAGCCTGACAGGACTGGTACTAGCAAACTCTCCAAATGATAAGTATAATCCAAGCAGTACTTTCCCAATTTTGTACTTTTTCCCCTCACAGTAATGTCTTGCTCCACAGGTACCTATCTCAAGCATTGGACAATCAAGTTGAAAACCAAATTCGAAAAACTATTTTAGAGAGGTGTTCCCACCATAGACTTGAGGCCTCCTCTAGTTTAACCCTTAAAGTTGATAGGGCGGGGCCCCCCCTGGGGCCTGCACCATTCTGAAAAGGCCCCAAAAGTTTTGGTTAGAAGGGAGCCGCTCATTCTGTTCAAACACCGTTCCTTTGTACTGCGAACACCCGGAAAAAAAATGGAGAGTTGTGTGAAGCCTGACCGGTCTCCTTTTTCCCCCAAGTTTTCCTGAGATAGGGGAGGGCCCCCCCCCATCCTACTTTTATGTCAGGTGCAGGCAGGTTTGGGCCTTTGAGGTTCAGGGGTACGCCGCGTGACTACTTCTGTCCAAATTGAACACTGAGTGCTGGCGTGAAGAAATGACACCAAAACACAGAGAGCTGGTATGATATCTACTCCTCAGTGTGAAGCAGGCCCAGAATGAATGTCTAGTGCCACTAGTTGATTGGTTCTCAGGATATGGTCATGGTTTCCACCCAGGTCCATGCTGCCACATAGTGGGGAGTGGTCCAGGAAGCAGGCGCCATCTTGGAGTATCTCTGCTGTTCAGCTAAGCTTATATATGTGTAATAATGTTTTTGCAACACAAACTTCATTACAAAAGCCTTCCGGGACCCACACTTAAATATCCTATGGATTCGCCATCAATGTCTATGGTGGGAACCCGGCTTTAACATATGGGCACCTTACCTTGGTATAGGCTTTTGTGACGTTAGCTCATGGTTTAACTCTACGGCTTTGGCATTGAAATGGCCACTATGTAATTGCACATTTTATCTCAAAATCCAGACTTGTGCCACCACAAGCATCTGATGAAGCCGTTACACTCTCTCCACTATTGTGTGAAAGTTCTTGGCACCTCTATTACATTGACCGTGTGGCCACTACAGTAACGCTTTGCATACAGCCTCAGTTGACCCACATTTAGGATTTCCAGCAAGAAATCAGTCACCAGTAATGGAAGGATAAATGATGTAAAGCACAATATACATTTGCCGGTTTGTTCTTATGTTCAGTTCAGTGCTACCCTGTTTCCCCAAAAATAAGACATCCCCTGAAAATAAGACCTAGTGCATTTTTTTGAAGCAATTCAGAGTTTGGCTGCTGATGCTGATGTCTGTGACGAATTTACTACCATATATTATTATTATTATTATTATTATTAATTAATATTTTAAAATATTTTATAATAATAATAATAGTAAATAATAAATAAAAATAATAATAAATATAATAGTAATAATAAAATAATAATATAATAATAGTGATGATAATAATAATAATAATAATAGTAATAATGATAATAATAATAATAGTAATAATAATAATAATAGTAATAATGATAATAATAATAGTAATAATAATAGTAATAATAATAGTAATAATAATAGTAATAATGATAATAATAATTAATAATATTAATTTTTTATATTGATGGTAAAAGGAAGACAAGGTTAGAAATACCTTGTACACAAATAGAGAGAAAGTGTTGACGCGGATGGTTTCTATCGCTGTCTCGTATGATAAACCTAGGACTCATGTTGATGAGACCGGACTGGAGGAGCAGCTTCCATCTGTTACTATGAAGTTTCTCACTGTAGGAACACACAAACCATTGGTACGTTACGTCTTCATGACTTACATTTGCAACTCTGCCACTACACAGAGCATGAGTAGACTGTGCCTGTAACCGGACTACCAAATTCTAATTGTAACTGCTACCTCTCTGGGGGCGCAAGGCACAGACGCTTTACTGCCAGCGCTCCTTCTGAATGAATGGAGACGGCACTTTAGGACGTCTCTAATGTCATCAGGACGTTCCATCTGTGGTCACCATCTGTTCTTACAAGCAGCCACACGTCCCTGTAGCTATAGAAGTTAGGTTACATCTTATTTTACATGTTTATTCCCTAAATTATACTGCTATGGATATTTCTAATATGTATTTTGTCAATGTACATAACTATCATATGGATGGAAAAAAATGTTTAAAGCTTGATTTCACCCCATTAAAGGGGTTTTGTCAAGACTTTTAAAAAACTTCCTACCAAATCTTACTGCTCCTAAATAGAAAATGACCCCAAACTTCCATCACCACCGTTCCAGAGACCCAATGCCTGCCCCTGCCTGGTTCCTCACTGATGACATCACGTTCATGGATCACATGATACTGCAGCTAATCTGCATGAACCACATGACCACAGAGGACAGTGATTGGCTGCGTCATCATGTGATCACAGAGCTCAGTGATTGGCTGCAGCATCATGTGACCACAGAGGTCAGTGATTGGCTGCGGCATCATGTGATCACAGAGCTCAGTGATTGGCTGCAGCCTCATGTGACCACAGACATCAGTAATTGGCTGCCATCAGTGACACAGAGTCAGGATTGGCTGGATCATGTACCAAAAGAAATCAGTAAATTGGTGCAGATATGTGACCCCAAATCAGTGATTGGCTGCAAA